>SZWC01013376.1:64798-76879 GCA_023375785.1 Penium margaritaceum | reverse complement strand
AAATACCATTTGGGAAACCTTTGCCAGAACATTTCTCACTTGAACGGCTGAGAACACTGGAAAAAGGAGATTCTGAGATCACTAACTTTGACAAGGGTCACAACCAGCTGGCAATCATGCTGCCAGGGCATCCAAGAGGTTTCCATAACACTGATGCGAGATCTACACAACACACATGTTTCTCATTCTGGCCACACGCTATCCATGGAGGAGACTGCAAGCGTGGATTTTTTAATTTGCATCTCGCATCAGACTCTGAATGAGGCATGAAATCTTGATGTGGTCGTGAATCATAGGCCTCATGAGCCTCCTTGGCAGCCCTAAATCAGGAAGATATGTTTTTTTTGTAAGAATACCTTCATAACCTCCCCTGGAAGATAACCAATTTAACTCAAACCTGGGAATTATCTGAATTTCAAAGGGACTCTTTGGGTTACTGTTTTCACATTTATGCTAAACTCGAGTGCTAAGTGGAGGTGATGCTCAACCAAGGCACCACATGCCCACCCACATCAGCCTATGCAATACTTGTATTCTTTATCAAAACAATAACTAGAAGGATGCTAATGCATGCAAACCACCAAGTTATCAACCACATTACAGAGAAAAACTCTACCCTGAGGAGAAACAAGTCAAAACAAATTGCATAGTAAAAGTTTTGAACAAAAACGACTTGCAGATCGGCTACCACCACATAAACATCACTTGTGAGAACTTGTATAGACCACGAAAAAAACTCATTATGGCTTAAGGTCACGATTTTTATGCCATTGGCAGTCTTGATATCATGAAAACATTTAGTACCAAAATGAGAAATACATCATTCGGCATGTACCAATGACTTTGTGGCTGTGTACATGTCTGAAATCCTTGTCTATAGCTGTGAAATGGAACGCAGGGGAGATTTGTTTTTTGGTGCTCAAATTATAAGCAAGAAAATTGTGTCACCATTCACAACATTGGACCACATTGTGGGTGGTGGAAAGAAGTCTCGTCAACGCTCATTGGCCAACTCCAAGAAAATTCCACAATGCACAAGTTTTCTTGAGCTTGTTCAATTTCTATCACCGACTCTTTAACGATTAGGTTTGAGTTGAGAAATCATCAACGACCTCACATGAAAGTTAGATATTCATGCTCGGGAGGCAGTGAACAAGAAGTGTCCAACTTCTCCGATAAACGATGGACCAAGCGCTAGTCATACCATTGGAAAACATAACGACCAAAACAGCCTATGTATGGATGTGCCCAATCGAGCGGAGGGAGCCATTCTCCAACAAGATAACACCAATGCATAACGTCATGTCCCATACATTTTGTGAAAAACTTGTGGCTTTGAGCTAAAATGTATAGATGATGAGAAAGTGATGCTCGTGTTTGTGAATGCATTCAAAGTATGCCTATGGTACCTAGAATGTTGGCATTGCATTTTACACAGAGACCATATTTCTACCATAAACCTGAGTAAGTCTTCAAAAAGCAGCATTAAAAACACCTGAAAGATAAATTGTTTTTCTTCCAATTCAGAAAAAAACATCCAGTTCCATCATTGCAAGGTGAATGCAGTGAACCGCATTGAATCAACTAGATTTTATGTTTGATATCAGCATGTTTCAACTTGAGAGAGTTCCATACATGGCACATATTTTCACACATGGATGCAAACAATGTGGTGGATAAGACAAATCCAAGTTCTAGTTGATCCACTCTACTAACAAGACAGTTTCATGCGCCAAGCCTTCATGCCACCAAACAAGGAACTATGGCGCATGCTACAAGAGGAGAGCCACAAATTAGGTCCAAGTGGACATCTTGGCAAGGACAAGACTCTAAAGAACTCGCCCTTTTGAGAAAAAAAATGATATCCAACAACGTGAAATCTTTCAAAGCTGCGACCCTTATCAACGGCACGACTTGATTAATCAAAACACCAGAATCTCTCTAACCACTTCCAACGCCTACCAAACTTGGGTCAGATACTTCTATAGATTGAACTGGTTCCTTTTTTTCCCATTACATCAAAATGTCTTTACAAAATGCTAGTTATCCTTCACCGCCTCTCCAAAATCATGGATAGTCCTCAGCAACGTCACAGGAAGGCATGGAGTTCCCTACACCATCACAAGCAAACCTAATGGTTGGTTAAGCCATTAAATTTTGTCAAAACTCATGACTACCTAGGGTAGCATGATCAAACTTCCAAGGGCATGTTATCTTCAAAGTGACAGAAAAATATACCAAATGCTAAAAAAGCTGTTGTATACTTTCTGTAAACATCATGCCAGGTTAGGAAGACAAGTTGCCAACAAATGAGCTGGAATATGATTTGCAAACTTCAATATCAGTCAGAAAATTCCGTAAGTTTTGTACAGATTATTGAGATTAACTGCATTACACCCTAGATTTAAGACATNAAAACAGATATCGTGTCCTTCTTAGTAGCATGAAATTCAAGCTTTACAACAACTTTGTGCTTATTTTAAATCAAAAAGATGTCTATTCCTGTTTTCTCCTATATCAGTTGAATGACAGCAAGGTAGTATACTTGGTCTTCCAAGTAGAGAAAATGAAACCCTACCAAGACCAAGGAAGGTTTCCCCAGTCACAATGTTCCACATATAACAAAAGATAAGTTATGTGATACAACAGGATCAATGGAAGATGGATCTTAATGGATCTGATAGAAATAACAGCTGTTGCTGATCCGCAATCGTAAAAGAAACATTCTTTTGACTTCCAAGGTTTCTCGGACAATACAACCACTGCATTGAAATGTCAAAGACACCTCAGCATCACTGCCTTCTTTATTTCATATAAAGAACCACTTAGTGGAATTGGGGACACGAAGAAAAAGAACTGTTAATTTTTTAAGGAACTCTTTGATGTCAGTGCCAACCCTACAGTTCGCAAATCAAACCATGCACTATGTCATGGCAAGATCCGCGTCCGATTGTTTGATCAGAGTTGTTCTTGTGCAAGAAATTTGCGGTGGATATCAGTTGGTCATGCACTTATCATGAAAACTATGCAAACCCAAGCTACAGTTCAGTGTGCACAAGAAAAACATGTTGGCGGTCATGCACATATTATTTTACATGGCGGTCCTACTTGGAATGCCAACAATGTATCATCTGCAACAACGGCTTTGCCCTCAGGTATCTCAAGACTCGGCCAAACCTGATTCATCAACAATCTCGATAGATGGATTTTCTAGAGTGAAAACTTTACTACGACATCAAGTAACGGCCTCAAAAAAAAATCTGGTGGATGAAAACTTTCGACTACCATTTTNTACCATTTTTTGTTTTCATGGTCAATGCTCTAGAAATTGAGAGAGATTCAAACATCAAGTAACTTTTCACATGTGGCTACAAGAGATTTGGTTGTTACAACATGACCTAGCTATAGTTTACATGCTCAATACTGGTGACGACACCAAGTTCTAGTTTATAGTCATCATACAACCAAATGCCAAGTTGTGAATAGTGCCATTATTGGAGAGCCACAACACCAGTCCATGTTGACACTTTCATTTAGAAGTGTTGTGGTGGGAGAATATGCAAACTACTGTAGCATTCTGCTATAAGGCGTGCGGCATTTCCCAGAAAGAAGAAAAGAGGTATAGTTAATCAGAGGCATTTAACACACTCGATGACTTGTGCATTGGGTTCGTACATTGGAGTACCTTGTACAGACATATATAGCGTTTTTTTTTCATTTTCCTTCATGTTAGTGCATGTAGTAATTTATTTTTTACTAATCTAAAATAGAATCCGCTATAGTAAAAGTCAGAAAAAATCTTTCTTTCATTTACTTCTGCCCCAAGACTACTACGATGTTGTTTCCTCTCGTGTTGATTTTTACTTCATAACATATTAGTACCCGCATCTTCTCATCTCTCATTCGATGGGATCCCACTCCCTCCATATCCCCAAGTTTACTTGGGATGTGTATTTGGAAAGTGTATTATAGCAACCAAACATTTTGTACACTTCTGTACGGTCCAAGTATATTTTGCCGTATGTTTGCAATTTCTCTCAGCAAGAACATGAAACTAGGATTTCCTCATCATCGGCTGCACTCCTCCAAGACACTTTTCAAAAACACATTGACATACAATTGGAGAATGGATCTCATTGGATCCATACGTCAAGATCCCCCCTCCCCCAAAGTCGAGAGTGTACTATCTTTGTGAAGCTGGGAAGTATAGCTGATGGAAAGAATGAAAGACACACTAGTGTATCTAATGTCAAGAACATGCACAGTACTTCAGCTATTGATATGTGTGTTTTGATGGATCAGATGTAAAAAATCTAGTTTTTTTAACCTCGAAAGAAGTACAAACATCATTACAGTTCTTGACAACGTGGACTACATTTTCTAATAAGCATCATCAACGGCTCTTTGCACCAGAATAGTTTGAATTCTTCAATATCTTTTCATGGTTGAACACAGGAAATTTTCATTACCTCCTTCGCATTCATTGACAAGCTATTTTCCCCATTAATCTGTTTCCCTTCTCCCCAAGAATGTATGATCAGAACATAAAGGGGAATTAATCACTTGAGACAACTCTTTTGTTAAACATGTATTCTTCATTGAAATTTGGACTTATGCCTCAAGTTTTTTTGTGTTTTTGGCATTTT
Organism: Penium margaritaceum; assembly: GCA_023375785.1. Classification (NCBI taxonomy): domain Eukaryota; kingdom Viridiplantae; phylum Streptophyta; class Zygnematophyceae; order Desmidiales; family Peniaceae; genus Penium; species Penium margaritaceum. Next base: position 72,233 of record SZWC01013376.1, on the reverse strand, counting down.
CACCAGTAACAGTCATCAGATAGGCTTTGCTGTATTATGCCAAACAGGCATACACGGGGCCAGAACCTCGAGCGAGCTATTTTTTACCTCGCCACCCCTGACCTACTTCGCGACTTAGTCGCGGTGATCTTTTTCCGCGCTCGAGGGGAATTCCTCTGAATACCCCGGAACTCTCGCACGATGACGACCCTTTTCCTATCTTTTCCGAAACTTGCTCGATCCCACAGACGACACATCTCAAAACCCAGAGACTTCGGGCGATGATCTCTCAAGCGACTTCGAAAAACCCCGTGAGCCATCTTTTCAATCTCGAAGACCCCAACAAACCAACAAGGGACTTCTCAATCCGACGAATCAGAGCACGGCTACGCATCACACAGAACGTCAAAATGTTAAGCAGCTCGACCGAGCCTCATTTTCTCATAGTAGCATCTTGTATATACATCGTCGAGTTTGGGCACTTGGAACAACGGAGTACGGTTTCCACTTCTCCACATTACCCAACTAACCCCAATTATGTGAAAAGTGACAAGTCCTGTTTTCAACTGTGAACCACTTCACTTCCGACCGGCGTAACACTTGGTATCAGAGCACAGCAACCCAGGCAGGACACGCGACCATTTTTCACAACCGCACGAGATTTGCACGTGTCTTCCAGTGCATCTCCACCAACGAGAGAATTGTAGACCTCGCAACGTCGGCGCAAGGAACAAGCGCGCATCGAGACAACAGCGGTAACCGGCAAAGATACTGGCGATGGCCGAAGGGGATCTGCGAAGGTTCCTCAGCCTAATCGAGAGCAAGGATCAGATGACTGCTGGCGCATCGACTGGCGCAACTAATCCGGAGGATGGCATGCCCGCCGTGCCAATCCAGCCTGCATCACCGACCAACACGACTCCATCATCGACACGTGACAAGATCGCGGAGTTGAACAGACGACTGGCACAGATGGAAGCATTTCAACGCACGCTCGTCAAACAACTACACCAGTACACATCCATAATTCGAGATTCAAAGGCACGAGAAGCGGTAGTCACGAATCGGCTCAATGTCGGCAGGGTTCAAAGTCGTCCAAGGCTTCCTGAGCCCTTCGAGCCGGCAAATCCCAAGGGACCGACAGTCAGGATCTTCGTGACGAGTTTGGAAGTGTACTTTACTGTTGCTGGGGTTCACTCCGATGAACAAAAGATGAACCTCGCGGCCTCCCTTTTGAAGGGTAGAGCCTAAAGTTGGCGGGCCAATCTCATGGCTACCCAACAGCCACGGGCAATTGAAGGAACAGATGCAACAGCTACCACATCGTTGGCATCAGGCGTACAATCTCACGAGCGAGTTCACCCGACCTGGAAGTTATCAACTACTCCCCCATTCAAATGGCGTGAGTTCACCCAGACAGTCACCGCTCGTTTCGGCACGCTGAACGAGAAAACAGAGGTTCGCTATTGGCTACAGCGACTCAAGCACCTGTCCAGCATGGCAGAGTTCACGCGACGTTTTTGTGAGATCAGCAACGGCAGCAAACTCACCAAGGATGAACTCTATTTCCACTACAACAACGGCCTCAAACGCGACATTCGCCGAGCACTCACGATCTGCGACATCACCAACAATTTGTCGCAGATAATCTGAGCCGCTGAACGCATCAACTTTGCATATTTCAACTCCAAATTCAACGAATCCTGCCGCTGGCACCTGAAACATCAACCACAGCAGAGCAGCGGACATCAGTTGTAGATCTCAGAGAACTCAACCCCGATGGAAGTCGACGCCATTAAACAAAAAGGAGATCAACGGACCTGCTACAGCTACGGAAAGATGGAACACATTGCAAGAAAATGTCACCGGCAAAACCAGAGGGGGGGGGAAGCAGCAAAAAAAGCAAAAAGGAGGAAAGGAGCCGAGAAACGGAAGAGGACAGGACTAGACGGTAAAACTCCTGCCCCCGCCAAAAAACCTGCGCCAAACGATCACCCCACCTGAATGGCTGCGATTGCCTAATACGGGGTTACCAGTCCAAACATTCGACGAGGACGAGGGATACGAGGATGACCAACCGGCCATACTGCTGAGAGTGCAACCGAGGGGTTGTGAAAGTCAAAAATCACTGCCTACGTTACTTGATGGAGGTGCATCTCACAGTTTTGTATCCGACCAATTGGTGAAAAGGCTGGGTTTGAAGCACAAACCTGGAGCTTTCAAAGGAAAAACCGTCGACGGACGACTTTGCATCCGTCTACTGAAGCAGCCATTACGAATGCAAAACGAGGATCTACAGGACGTAACTGTTTGGAGATCTTGCCCAATGAGTGACTACAACGTGATCCTTGAGCGAGATTTCCTGTACCAGAAGAATCCACAAATCGACTGGAGCATCGGCACTTTCTACATCGAATGGGACACGCAGCAGATCTTCCTGCCGCTTGTCCACCATCCAAAATCCAGTCAGTAAGACAAAAACAATGCAACAGTAGCAACGGTAACCGCACGGGTGCAACGGCCACCAGCCAGGCCGATCTCACTTGACGCGGTAAAGAGACACCTAAAGAAAGGAGCCTTGACGTGGTTGACCCACGTTGATCTGAGTAGCATATGCAAGGAATCAGTCGCCGCAGCTGACGTAATAGCCTCATCAACCTCATCAGCCTCATCGGCATTGAAGTTCGCAAACGTACCAGAGGAGTTCACTCCACTTCTGAAAAAACTCAAAAGGGGTTTTTCCCGACGAACTACCAAGCAAACTCCCTGCCAAGCACGACATCGACCACCAAATTGAGCTCAAACCCGGCAGCAGACCCACTATCAAGGGTACTTACCAAATAAGTGACCACGAGCTCACGGAGCTCAAGCGACAGCTAGATGACATGCATACTCAGGGGTTTTCGACCGTCCGTCTCACCGTACGCCGCACCAGTACTGATCGTGAAAAAGAAAACTGGCAAAATGCGGATGTGCGTAGATTATCGGGCGTTGAACGACATCACGATCAAGAAATGCTACCCTCTACCATGGGCGGACGAGCTCTTTGACCAACTACGTGGAGCAAAGATTTTTAAGCAAAATCGACCTACGGAGCGGCTACCACCACATTCGTATCGGCAATGAGGATGTTGACAAAACTGCCTTCCGAACGCGTTATGGACACTTTGAGTTCACGATTATGCCGTTTGGCCTCATAAAAATCCCTGCGGCGTTCATGGCAACAATGAACAACATTTTTTGGCCACACCTTGATGATTTTTTTGTGGTGTACCTCGACAAAATCCTTGTCTAAAGCCGAACGCCAGAGGATCATCGGTGATACCTTCAACACGTCCTCAAGATCCTCCAGTGGGAGAAGTTCTATGGGAAGCCCTCGAAGTGCGACTTTGGTCAACGATCAATTGAGTTTCTCGGCCACATCATCAGCGGCGGACGGATATCCATGGATCTAAAAACGATATCCGCGGTGGTGGAATGGCCAACTCCAACAAAAGTACGCGACGTATAGGTTTTCCTCGGATTTTGCAACTATTATCAAAAGCTTGTGAAGGATTATGCGCGAGTGTTAGCGCCTCTTTTTGACCTCACCCAAGAAAACCGCGTGTGGATTTGGGGAGATAGCAAACAAGACGCCTTTACAATTTTACTTAAAGCTCTGACCTTGGCGCCAACCCTTCAATAGGCAGATCCAACGGCCGACTATGTCATGGCCACGGATGCCTCCGATCGAGCAATCTTGGCCATCCTTCTACAGGTTCACAGCGGAGGGGAACAACCCATCGTGTACATGTCCCGGAAGCTTCAAGAAGTAGAGCTCAACTACGCCGTCCACGAGAAAGAAATGCTTGCAGTTATTCACACTTTCAAAGCTTGGCGCTGCTATTTGGAGTGCCGAAAATGCGTGGTTTGAACGGATCACCATGCTCTCAAGTACCTCAAAATGCAGTCAAACCTTAGCCGAAGGCAAACTCGTTGGATGGAGCTCCTCGAGTCCTACTTCGACTACAATATCGAGTATTAGCCCGGAAAGACAAATCCAGCGGACGCGCTGAGCCGCCGGCCCAATCTCGTGGAAGTCAACGCAATTCAGATTCAAGTCAACCCCTACATGGCAAAGCTGTTTGCACATAGATGCAAAGATTACGGGGCCCACGACACGTCAAAGTTCCATTTTGCAGGCTCCTATTGGCACATAAAGAAGAATAATTAGGTTGTCGTCCCCAAAGTTGAGGAGCTACGACGCATGCTTCTCGAGGAATGCCAGGACACAGGCCGAGGAGGACACTTTGGAGCCGACAAGACCCTGAAGAAACTCGCCAACTATTATTGGTGGGACAAGATCGGAGTTGACATTGCAAACTTCTGCAAAAGTTACGACATCTCCCAGAGACACAAGAGTCAACGAACCAAAACCCTTGGTTTGCTACAACCACTACCGATACCAGAAAAACCGTGGACTGACATTTCCATGGACTTTGTGACGGGTTTGCCTGTCACACCCGAAGGATTTGATGCCATATTTGTCGTCGTCGACAGGTTCTCAAAGATGGCACACTTTGTCCCTACCACTACGGATGTAACCGCCAAAGGGGCAGCACGACTGTTTCTTGACCAGATCGTGCGACTGCATGGGATAACGCGATCAATCACGAGCGATCGAGATGCACGGTTCACAAGCCAGTTCTCGCGAGACTTGATGCAGCGGTATGGGAGTCAACTGCAGCTTTCAACGGCATTTCATCCGCAAATCGATGGACAAACCGAGCGGACCAACCAAACGCTCAAACAACTCCTTTGAACCCTGTGCGAAACCCACGACACTGACTGGGCAATGAAACTACCAGTTGCCGAGTTTGTGTACAACTCACCAACCTCTGCCGCAAGAGGGAAAACGCCGTTGAGGTGGTCTACGGAGCAAAACCGACCACCCCGACTGATTTGCAGACCGAAGGCGACGTCCCCACTGTCGACACACATCGACGCAACTTTTCAGCAATACCCCCCTGATCTTTAAATTCGACGTTTGATTTTTTATGAATTATGTTTTCCTTAATTTCGACCAGGTTTTTGGTCATTGAATTATTTTGCTGATCCTAATTTGTCGAATTTGTGGCATTTTGGCACCTTAAATTCGACAACGCAGCGTGTTCACATTTTCCGTGACTCTTTATTTCGACGAACACTTGCGAAGGCACAACGGTCGACATGAAATTCACGGTCCTCAGTCGTTGCGCAGATTTCGCGCAACATTTGGGGACCGCGTTGCCCGTATCCGTTCCCGGTTGCTCATTGGCCATAAGTAAGCAGGCATCCTTCACTCCTACCACCTGTCCCTGTTTACAGCCAATACAACACAAGCTGCCGTATCAATTTCCCACGTTTTTGCATGATGGAGCGATTCCTTCAAGTCGTTTCTCCTGAGGAGCGTGTTCGTCGCCTCGAAGTCCAATTGGGTTGCCCCGTGCCTCCCCGCCCTCTTCCGACACGTCGTCCTGTTGGACGTCCGCGGAAACCTGTGCAACTGACGTTCGATGACTCCGAAGACCCGTGGACACCTGGCCCATCGGTTACTCGAGGTCCGAGTGAAGTCCTCGCGGAGTCATCAAACAACGTCAAGCCTTCTTCTACTCCGTTGTCCATCCCCACCCGACGGAATCCTTCTCCGACACCTGATGGTGTTGGCACGAGTGCATCACACACGCGTGCGGCATCAATGCACGCGCATGCCCTCGACCCAAAGGGCAAATACAGGGCGACTGTCGTTGACGAGCCCCGCTCGTCCGTTTGTGTCCCCGACCCCAAGGGAAAGGGGAAAGCTCCGGCCTCTGTCGAGCCTCGTCCAAAGCGTCAGCATGCTCCACCGGCAAGACGGCTGCAACCAGGTTCACTGAGGATCGAGGAGCCGTCTGAGCCGCGTCCAATCAGCAGCAGCAGCAGCAGTGATGGGGACAGCAAGTACGACAAGGAAGACACTGCAAGCAACAGCAGCAGCAGCAGCCAAGCATCAGACGACTCGACCGACACAGAGTGCATGGCCATTGTGCCATACAGCCCCCGTACCACTTCCAAATCTAGCAGCACTACTGCGAAACGCCGTCGTGGCCAGTACTGCGATTGGTTCAGCAGTGGACATTTTCCGTCCATTTACCGAGCTGTAAAATCACATTCAACTTTCTACGCTGCCGTCAAACATCTTTGCCGTACATTCCGCACACCCGACGGCCTGAGCGTCTTCGACCGTCTCGCGCCAAGTACCATCGCCGGGTGGTTCTACCCCAACACCAACGTCCTCCGCAAACAGTACGCAAACGCAGCTGCACACGCACTGAAAGTTGAGCCCATGCCGCCAATCAACAACAAGAAGAGGGTGCAGGGCCACCGGGGGAAGAGGGCATGGCTGTCTACCAGGCCAGACATTGTCGAGGCCATAAAAACTTCTCTCGTCCAGGCTCGAGATGCTGGAACGCCACTCAACAGCAAGAACATCAGGCTCGACATCCGTCGGATCATCGTGATGCACGCGCCCGATGAACTCGCTGCACATGGTGATCGGGCCTTCGGGCGTTCTTGGGTCCGGAAATTTGTCCGGGACAAGTTGGGGTGGACATGGAGGGCGGGCACTACGGCGGCACAGAAAGTCCCCTTGGACTGGGAGAAAAAAGTGGAGGTTTGTCACCTCCGTGCAGCAGCTCTTGCAAGCCAGTACAAGATCGAGCCAGGTTTTGTGGTGAATGCGGACCACACTGCCATACAGCTTGTCCCTGCAGCCGACCACATGTATGCACCCAAGGGCACGTCCGATGTGTCCATAATTGGACTCGACGACAAACGAGCGATCACAGTGCTCGTGACGACATCTGCAGCTAGCGACTTCTTGCCGATGCAGCTCGTCTATGCCGGGAAGTCCAAGCGCTGCCTGCCGTCTGGCCTGCATGCACGTGAGTTGCTCGATGCTGGATGGAAACTCACGTTCACGCCAAACCATTGGGCAAACGGCAAAACTACCATGCAGTGGGTGAGGGAGATTGTGCAGCCCTACTACACCGCGAAGTGTGCGGCGTACGGATACAAGGCCGGTGACGTGCACATGCTGCTCGTTCTTGATGCCTAGCGCCCGCACTGCAGCAATGCATTTCGTGATTGGCTCCGCACCAACTACCCACACATGCATCCCGTTTACATTCCAGCGGGATGCACTCCGAAAGCGCAACCAGCTGACATCGGCATCATCAACCCCATGAAAAGGACCATCGAGGACCACTTTACGATGTGGGCTGCAGACAAGGCAAAACATGGACAGCCACTAGGATAAGGCATGAAAGTGGTGAAAGAGGCTGCTTGCAAGTGGTTCATGATGGCATGGCAGCACCTCAACAACCCTGACATCATCCTCCACGCATGGAAAAAGGCAGGGTTGAGCAAGGTCTTTCAAGCAGAGTACCAGCGTCATGCT
>SZWC01013376.1:50979-62939 GCA_023375785.1 Penium margaritaceum | reverse complement strand
TACCTCCCGATGTCTCGGTAGAGTTTCTTGAAGCAACCTTTCATGATGTGGCGTCCCACATATCTCTTGAGTTGAGCATCTAATACCTGAAGTATGCAACATTCTTGTATTCACATTTGTATACATGCCCTTGAAAATTTGGACACTTGTCAGAAAAGTACCCTTATTGCTAACCATAACTATCAAATTGTCTGAGTTCCTAGAATCATCCTTAGCTACAGAATTTTTACTTGTTCACCATCCATGCTTTACTCCACCAAACAGTTTTTGCACCATCGATCTGCAAAACAAGCAATGTTGTTGACAAGGGTCCCTTCTTCACAAACGAGCAAGCTTGTGATTTTCAATCATTGATGTTGGCAACGTTAATGATTCGCTTGCGGAGAAAGGGTAAATACGTCATCAGACCGGATAGAGAAGGAGAGCAGATTGAGAGTCGAGTAACGTGTGACAATAATGATGCAAACAGTATAAAACCGAGTAAACTGTCCCGAAGAAGAAAGCGGGCAGCAAGCCAATTTAGTTTGTGCTGCCCAACTGAGAGTGACCATAACGTCAATCACCAAAGGGTTCAATTAGTTGTATGCCCCGTATTTTGCGGATTTTATGAGGAATGCCCCGAGTCCGAGGTTCGGATGAGGAATGCACCCAACTTGAAACTTACATGACAGGATGCCACAACTCTGTAGATCATGAGAAGACTAGTCTGAAATACTAGGTGTAATCTGACCCCGGTTAGTAGCCATCCACGTCATAATGGGGCATTCTTGCATTGATTTTAGAGTTTTTCTTTAATTAGAAGACAATTTCATGGTTTATTGACTTCGATCTTATTAACGGAAATACTACCGTCAGTGGTACTTTCAAATTCCAAACATGAGTGTCTCATAATAAGGTTTAAACTTGTTGCGTTAGCATGTCTAAGGGTTGAGTACATTCTCAAAAGTTTTGGCCTCAAATGTTTATGTAAACATCTCTTACACGGCCAGGGTGGCTGAAATAACATTCTGTCCCATGCCCTTTCTTAATAAGTGCTCGTCAAGTAGCGAATACTGGGGGCATATACCACATATTTTTCAGGGTTTCCCCATACTCGTTCAAGTGATGGCATTCTGTCATTAAATCACGCTGCCGTCACATCTTGTCATTAATTTTTCAAACTGGGAACACGAGTCATTTACCCTAAGAAAACTTGGAATTTCTCTTTAATGTGGTGCAGAATGGGGTCATTGTACCAGTCCGGCAATCACCAAAATACGAACGCAATTGCCTGACGAGGTATCTTTGTGAGAACCATCAATGGTTGGATGCGGCCCCTCCTTCATAATTGTTTATACTAGTCCTCTATCGGCCAGGGTGCATAGCATCGACCAGGGAATGCGAATGTATCATCCTAGGGTGCACTACTCGGGGCCTGGAAAGAGACGTGTATTTATTTAAACCCAACACCCCTTAGCTTTGGAGGGTTTTAGAGTAGCAATAAAATGTTTCATGAACCGTTTTTGAAGTGAATAAATCGATTTCATGAGGGAATTGTTAGCACTGATCAGAAAATTGAGTTTGAGTAGAAGTTAATCTCGAACTTTGGGTAGAGTAGGTTTCATAGTACGAATTGGGGGTTTTGTGGCATGTTCAACCGAAAGTAAGTGCTGATTGGGATTTTCCCGCAACTGTCACCTCTCCACGGCCCCGTTGTTGCTAGAATCACCAACATTGGCAGCAGCGGCATGTGCAGAACACAGCGTTGGCCATAGAGGGGGCGGCAACCTCATGTAACGCAGTTGGTCTCCGCCGACGTCCTACCTCCACAGCTCCGGACAACTCTTGCACCTTGGTTTCGAGTCGCCTGAGACCATCTTNTTGAGCACGCCGCCGCCTGCTGTCCCTCCGTCAATGACATGGCCCAGCGCTATGCGTGCCGCCGAACTCGACCGCGAGCTGCAACGCTCGGCCGCCTTCAGCAGCTTCTGACGCCCTTGTCCATCGTGCAGCATATGGTGCTGCTCCTTGGTGCGGTGCTGGTGCTGCCACCATCAGGCAGTCCGGGTCAGGGAGGAGAAGCTCTTGCTGTGATGGCGCAACAGATGTTGGGGCGAGTGCAGACTCTACAGCGCCAGGAGAGGGCTGCTGCTGCATCGATGCAGGCTACAGCAGCTGCATCAGCTGGTGCGGGATCGGCCAAGGAGGTAGCCGCTGGAGACAGTGGAAGGAGCATTAGTGACTATGGTGTTGAGGATTCGGTGCTGGAACGAATTCTCGTGAAAGCAGAGAGGGTTTATGAGCGCAGCATGGCCAAATTCTCGAAGAAAATGAACAGCCAGAGGCCATACACCGCAGCAGGTCGGCTCTACTGGCGAAGCTTTGTACAGATAGCGCTGGTGCCTGTGTACCCATGCCCCATGGAGGAGCGACTGGGACTGCCCGGGGACGGCGGNCATGTGGCAATGGTCACCCTTCCAGAGTTGATGGGGCGCATCAGTGCATCATACATCGATATCTTCAAGATTGACTGTGAAGGTTGTGAGGTGGGTGTGGTGAAGGATATGCTGTCCAGATGGTCAAAATCCGAGCAGCCTATTGGCCAGATCCAGATGGAGCTGCATTGCGTGCGGCAACCAGCAGTGTGCGGAGAAATGCTGCAGCAGCTGCATGACATGGGTTACCGCATGTTCCATGCCGAGAGCAACCCATACTTCTCCGGGGGTTACGAAGTTGCCTTCATTCATGAAAATTTGGTGCTGCCTCTGGGTTCCTGAATGCTGTCGTGCAAGGAGAGAGGTTGAGTGTACAATACTTGTGGTTCTTAGGGAAGTGCAGATGAAGTGCAAATGGGGTCGTCTCACATGTAAGGAAGGACATTCGAGAGTTGCGGTACGAGAGAAACTCTCGCGCCATCCTGCGGTACGAGAGCTATTTGATCGTACGGCGTGCGCCTTGCTGGTCGTACAGATCGCATGTGATCGAATGGAAGTGGGGCATGAATGAATTGAGCTGTCGACAGATGAAGTTTCTTTCTTGAATCATTGATGAATAGGAGACGGCATCCATGCAGCCAGTCTTAGATTTCCACGTCATGCAACCTAGCTCTTTCAAGAGGTCACACGTGCCACCCATAATCCTGTAAAAACGAACATTGATAAAACACAGAAAATGAAAACGGTGGTTCCAAAGCGAGAATCACCATCACACGAGAACGTATTTCTTGTAAGTTGAAAGATACGTAAGAGCAAGGGGCTGATTTCCACAGACATTTGAGGCGAAGAGGAGAGAAGTTCAGCTTTTTCTAAAGAGAAGCAGTGTCGAACCCACCTGTTGTGATTTGCAAAGAAGTTCGCTGGTAAAACTCCTCAGGGGCATGACCGGCGGTCAGAAGCAGACAAAACCCTCGCCGCACTTACCCGAAGCATCAGCCAGCGAGGTGCAGCCGTGCGACGCTGGCCAACTAGTCATCACCAAACGACACGTGGAGAAATGTCATATCATTGAGTCAACGATACAAACTCACGATACGTCGCTTGTAATCATCCTACTTAAAGACAGCTTCCTAGCACTGTTTGTTGTTGAGTGTGTCGTACACAGCTTACGGTGACCCCTCGGCTCATGTCCATTCACGTGCAGATCCCTGAGACTGGCGACGGCGGCAGAAGGCTGGCGGCCGGCGGCGGCGGACGTCTAGAAGACTTCAGTATTTTCTAGATCCATGATGTGTCACAGCACGCATGCGTGCAGCCTATCGGGACGTAGATCTCGACGGTGCGGCCGTTCTGGTTCAAACAGCTCGTCGTTGTGACGTGTCTGCAGGGAATCATGGCCAAAACTGTACTTTTGTCACTGTTTTGTCCTGCTAGAAAAGAGCGCCCTTGTGCACCGTGTGGGTGTGCACTAGGTCCGTGACGCTATTTACGTTGCCCAGACCTCAGTTGTCATCTCTCTTTGCACATTTGAATATTTGCAGCTTCTGACACTCGTGTTTGTGTCCCTGGCCAACCCCTTGTTGTTCTCACCTACACCTGTGTGTGCTACTGAGTGAACTAGCAGGCTTGTACTGCCACACTGGAAACAGCATTGCTAGGAGCTGTCTCTCATGGTATCAGAGCAGCGAGCCAGTGCTCGCATAGCTGCGCAGCAGAGACGCAGCAACCGCAGAAGTCGTGAGCAACCGCAGCCGTTGCCTTGAATAGCAGCAGCAGCGGTGCCCACGGTCTCGGCGGGAGGTCCTGGGAGGGCCCACTACCACTTCGACCGTTTTTTTAAGAAGTCCGCGGTCGTTCCGCGATCGTTCCGCGGTCGTTCCGCGGTGACAAAGCATCCGCGGCGGACGTGGCAACCGCGCGACCGCGTCGGAACACGCGTCCAGTGTCGCGGAGGCACTCGGCGTTCCGAATTCGTCACCTCGCGGTGACATTGCCACTGCAGATCCGCGGTGCTCCGCGGATCCGCGCAGCTCTGCCGCAGCACCTCCGCGGCCGTTCCGGGACAGAACGGCGCTGCTCGCCGCAGCTCCGCGGTCGCAATCCGCGGCACACCCTCCGCTTCCAGAACGCGATCACTCCGCGGCGGGTACGGAACGTGCTGACCGCAGAACCCCAACAGCTCGCGGCATCCCGCCGTGTTCTACATCGGCACGACCGCGGTTACCGGGTGCGGCGCCTTGCCGCATTCCGCGCCACCGCGATCCTGACTTGATCGCGGTAATCGGCGATAATCCGCGGTAAAACGCGGTACTCCGCGGTAATCCGCGGTGAGGTTCACCGCGGAAGGGATCCGCGGAGACATTCCGCGGAAGAGTTCCGCGGAGGGGAGTTTCCGCAAAGGGGAGATTCAGCGGAGACACTGCACGGATGAGTTCCGCAAAGGGGAAAACAAGGGAGGGAACCGGTCGCCATGCCGAAGCCAACTTCCTCCAGTGTGGCTGCCGACGCAGCTGCCGAGGGTAGCGCCGTCAGCGGTCAACGTCGACCACCCCCATCATCACCACAGCGGCAGCAACAGCAGCAGCAGTAGCAGCAGCCGCAGCAGCAGCAGCAGCAACAGCAACAACAGTAGCAGCCGCGACAGCAGCAGCCGCCGCCGCAACACCAGCAGCAGCCGCTGCAGCAGCAACAGTAGCGGCCGCCGAGCCCGACGACATTGGCACGCCAAGTGCGCGCGCTGGCGGACCTATAGGCGGAGAGCCGCGATACCTTGACGAGGCAGGTTGCCAAACTACAGGAGCTGGTCAGGAGCTTACTGCCCCAGCAGCAGCAGCACCATCCGTCGACTGACCCCAGCGAGGACCATCTCACCCACAGCGGTAATGCTGATGAAGTCGCGGAGAACCTCTCTGACTTCGGCGAGGAGGGCGAGGAAGAGGTGCTCCGAGCTCGCCTTATCCGCCTGGAGGCGCGTCGCAGAGCGCGTGAGGCCAATGCGGCCCTCGAGGGCACCAGCTCCAGGACTAACGCTGACCCAAGCTCGTCTCGCCGCCCACTGAGCTTTGAGGAGATGGCTCTGCGGGCCCGCCTGGGTAAGGGGATTGCCTCCTCGATGCGTGGCCCCGCAATGGCTTCGGCCGTTGCCCTGCCGACGGTCAAGCCACCCAAGTGGTTTGAGTCAGACCCGCCCGTCTTCCGGACTGGGAACGACTTCAAGTCCTGGGAACCACGCTTCCGTATGTGGGCCATGAGCGAGGGAGTCCTTCCTTACTCCTCGCCGTTACCCTGTTTGAGGGCACCACCTTGGCTTTGACGTCCCAGCGCCTTGCCGACTTCAACTCCCTCTGCCAGACTGCTCAGGAGTCTGCAGCTGACTACTGGCGCCGGGCGATCCAGCTGTACGAGGAGCTTGGGGACGATGCCCCTGCGCAATACTCCGCCCTCCAGATTATCCTCTACAGCATTCACCCCGACTACGCGCGCATCTTCAGCAACTTCGATCAGATGCTGCTTCGTGACATGGCAAGCGACGGGACCGTGCTGCNCGCCCACTGAGCTTTGAGGAGCTGGCTCTGCGGGCCCGCCTGGGTAAGGGGATTGCCTCCTCGATGCGTGGCCCCGCAATGGCTTCGGCCGTTGCCCTGCCGACGGTCAAGCCACCCAAGTGGTTTGAGTCAGACCCGCCCGTCTTCCGGACTGGGAACGACTTCAAGTCCTGGGAACCGCGCTTCCGTATGTGGGCCATGAGCGAGGGAGTCCTTCCTTACTACCTCACTCCATACCAGACATCTGACTCAGCCCAGACACAGATGGCAGTCCGCGCAGCTTCCGGCCTGATGAAGGCCGCCTCGGACTTCACCAAGGACTTCAGTCGGTTCCTTGGTAATTTGCTGACCGGTTCAGGAGCTGACCCCTGCGCAGCGTGGGCGCTCGCCGTCACCCTGTTTGAGGGCACCACCTTGGCTTTGACATCCCAGCGCCTCGCCGACTTCAACTCCCTCTGCCAGACTGCTCAGGAGTCTGCAGCTGACTACTGGCGCCGGCCGATCCAGCCGTACGAGGAGCTTGGAGACGATGCCCCTGCGCAATACTCCGCCCTCCAGATTATCCTCTACAGCATTCACCCCGACTACGCGCGCATCTTCAGCAACTTCGATCAGATGCTGCTTCATGACATGGCAAGCGACGGGACCGTGCTGCGCTGGGCCACTCTCCACTTCCTGGATGTCGCCGGCATGGACGCCGCAAACCGCGCTCGCCGTAGCACCGCCTCAGCTGCAGTTGCCGCCGCATCCCCCTCCCCGCCGCCTACAGCAACGGCGGCTCCAGCTCAAGGAAAGAAGGGCCGCAAAGCGTCAGGTGGTGGTTCCAGCGGTGGGACCAGTAGCGGCACCAGCACTAGCAGTGTCCGCCTCAGCAGCAACAGCGGGAGCAGCAGCGGCGGCGGCGGCAGCAGTAGTAGCGACGGCAGCAGCAGCAGCAGCGGCTCAGGCAGCACGACGGGACGCCGACTCGTGTGCTTCAATTGCGGGGGTGACCATCGCTATCCCGACTGTACTCGCCTGACGTGACGTCCACTGGATTGGGCCGAGGTCACCCGTGGACTGCAGCAGGTGCACGAGGCGCGTATGCGCCAAACGTCCGGTGCGACCGCCCGTTCGGCCGCCACTACCGGAGCCGTCCCAGAGGAGTCCGCCGCCACAACAGGCTACTCCGCGGATCCTTGCGACCAGGCGCTCGCCGAACGCGACAGGACGATCGCCGAGCTACACCAGCTTCTCGCCCTGCGCTCATCTCATGGAAGTGCGAGTGAGTTGACTGAGTCGAGGGGTCCTACTGCCTGTGGACTGTCTGTGTCGTTGCGTGATGATGTTTGTGGTGGTCCCCCTGCCCAGCCGTGTGCGCATGACGGACCCGATGACGTGTCTGATTTGCATGCGTCTCATGTACGCTCTGTCGCTCGTCTTGCAGCATCGCCTGCCGAGCGACCTGCTACCGCGCCTTGTTCAGTCGCCGAGTGCCACGTTGCCCCTTGTACACGCATCACAAATGCCACATGGGTCGTGGACTCTGGTGCCACCCATCACATGACATGTCGTCGTGACGCCTTTGTCGTCTTGCATCCCGTTGGCGATGTTCGCTCTGTTCGCACTGCCGCTGGCCATGAGGTCTCTGTCCAGGGTGTTGGGGTTGTACAGTTCACCGACCTCATAGGCCCGCTCCATGTCGAGTTCTAGGAGGACCGCGGTCGCTGCGTCCTGATGTTGACCGATGACTTCATGCGCATGCGCTGGGTCTACAGCCTGCGTCAGAAGAGCGATGCCGCCATTGCGGTCCGCATTTGGCTGGTCATGGCCGAACGCCAATCTCCCCACCGCCTTCAAACCTTTCGCTCGGACCGCGGCGGCGAGTACCTCGGTGACATGGCTCACTCCTTCACCGAGCTTGGTGTTTTCCACAACCTCTCCGCTCCTGCCACCCCCCAGCAGAACGGTGTCTCGTAGCGCTGGAACCGCAACATGGAGGATGTGGTCCGCGCCATGCGCGCCGACAGTGCTATGCCTGAGGCCTTTGCCTTCGAGGGCATGGCATACATGACCTGGGTCTAGAACCGCATTCCCCACGGTCCCCTCCCAGGTCACCGCACGCCCTACGAGTTATGGCACGGATGTCACGCGGACCTGCACCTGACCCGTGTCTGGGGCTCCCTTGCCTGCGTCTGGCACACGCCGGAGCAGCAGGGGAGCAAGCTCTCTCCACGGGGCCGCCTCTGCGCCTTTGTTGGCGTCACCCCGCGGTCAGAGGCCTGGCGGTTCTGGGACCCTGAGCGCCGCCGCATCGTGGAGTCCCGTGATGCTCTCTTCTTTGAGCACCTCGCCTTCCGCGACCTTGCTCGCATCCATGCTCTGCGTGCCGCTCATGCCCCTGGGTGCTCCGGTCCCCGTCGTGTGGGGAAGGATTCTGGCCCGGCTGGTACATTGCCCCCGTCTAGTGCGGTCACTCCGTCACCGGAACCCCCGGGGCTGCCTCCAGCAGTTGTGCCCACTGACACCCCGAGCCTCGCCCCGACTGGGGCTCACTCCTCTTCCCCCGACTCTCCGCTCTCGCCCGTGTCGGAGTCTGCATCCGAGTCTGCCTCCGCGTCTGCTGCTCTGCCTGATCCTACGTCAACTCCCGCGTTTGAGGCTCAGTCTGACTCTGTGTCCGCACCCGTGTCTGGCTCTGGGCTTTCCTTGTCTCTGGCCGCAGACGCGCATGCGTCTGCTATAGGCCAGCCCCCAGCTGTCGAGGCCACGCCAGCCTCGAGTGGCGCGCCTGCCGTGCGGTCCACACCGGCATGTGAGTGAGCAGCGCCCACTACTCCTGCCCCGTCGGACCCCTACACACGGGCACCCGGTGGACGTCTCCGCCCTCGCCCCACGCGTAGCGTCGTCAGTGGTGATCCGGGCACAAAGGCCCTTGGCCTGAGTGCTCATGGCCTTGCTGAGGTTCACCCCGGCTGTGCCACTGGTGCGGTAACACTTGCTCATGAGCGCGGTCTTGCTCGTGACGCCGCTAAGTCCATGGTGACGGTCGACCCTCCCTCTATGGCGTATGCCCTGGCTACACACAGTGCGCCAGTGCTGTCTCCCGATCCCACCAGCCTACCGGAGGCCTTGTCAGCCCCAGACGCTAAGCAGTGGTGCGCTGCCTGCCAGGCTGAGCTAGATGCCATCCGAGAGCATGGTGTCTTTGAGCTGGTCGACTTGCCGAAGAACCGCAAGGCTATCAAGGCCAAGTGGGTTCTCCGCAAAAAGCTAAAACTAGACAACACTGTGGAACGCTACAAAGCGCGCCTGACAACAAAAGGCTTCTCTCAGGTCCCAGGCGTGGACTACGCCGAGACCTTTGCTCCTGTTGGTCGAATGACGGCCACGCTCACTCTGTTGAGCCAGGTGGCACAGCACGACTGGAAACTCCACCAGATGGATGTCAACAACGCGTTCCAGAACGGGGACCTTGAGGAGGAAATCTACATGGTCCAGCCTCCTGGCTTTGAGGATGGTACCGGTCGTGTGTACCGGCTGCGGAAGGCCTTGTACAGCCTGAAACAGTCACCTTGCTGCTGGGATAAGGAGATCACCAGCACGCTGAGACGAGCTGGGTACGTTCAAAGCGATGCTAACCCATCTTTGTTTCTCTCACAGTCCCCTGCACCGCTTACTGCCATCCTCGTCTACGTGGATGATCTTCTCATCGCCTCGCCCGACCTAGAAGCAGTGAATGCTGCCAAGGCCGTTCTCACCTCGGCCTACAAGGTGAAAGACCTTGGTGAGGCCTCTGTTTTCTTGGGGATGGATATCGTGCACGACCGTGTCCGCCGCACACTCCGTGTCCATCAGGGACGCTACGTAGAGACTGTGGGGGAGCGCTTTGCCGACCTTCTTGCAGCCGTTCGCACGGCCTCCACGCCCATGACCCCTGAGGGGCAGTCCGCCCTGAAGGTGGATGACCCAGCTGACCTGGGGGAGCCAGTAGATGTGACCCTGTACCTGCGAGTCATCGGCTCACTTATGTACTTGGCCACCACGACGAGGCCCGACATTGCCTTCACTTTCAACCTGCTTGCACAGTTCTCGCAGGCTCCACGCCAGCGAACACTGGAGGCCGCAGTCCGGTGTGTGCGCTACATCCTGTCCACCGCACGCTTCGGTCTGTGCTTTCGCGAAAAGGTGTCAGTTGTGCTCGATGGGTACACAGACAGTGACTGGGCGTGGAGTCCAGACGGCAAGAGCCGCACCGGCTACATCTTTCTCATTGGAGGCACTGCAGTGTCATGGCAAAGTGGCAAGCNACCGTGTCCGCCGCACACTCCGTGTCCATCAGGGACGCTACGTAGAGACTGTGGGGGAGCGCTTTGCCGACCTTCTTGCAGCCGTTCGCACGGCCTCCACGCCCATGACCCCTGAGGGGCAGTCCGCCCTGAAGGTGGATGACCCAGCTGACCTGGGGGAGCCAGTAGATGTGACCCTGTACCTGCGAGTCATCGGCTCACTTATGTACTTGGCCACCACGACGAGGCCCGACATTGCCTTCACTTTCAACCTGCTTGCACAGTTCTCGCAGGCTCCACGCCAGCGAACACTGGAGGCCGCAGTCCGGTGTGTGCGCTACATCCTGTCCACCGCACGCTTCGGTCTGTGCTTTCGCAAAAAGGTGTCAGTTGTGCTCGATGGGTACACAGACAGTGACTGGGCGTGGAGTCCAGACGGCAAGAGCCGCACCGGCTACATCTTTCTCATTGGAGGCACTGCAGTGTCATGGCAAAGTGGCAAGCAGGGCTGCATCGCACGCAGTACCGCTGAGACAGAGTATGTTGCCCTAAGCGCCGGTGCAGTGGAATGTGTCTAGCTCGTCCGTCTATTGCGTGAACTGCGTCAGTCCATTCCCCCCGTGGTCCTCCAGTGTGACAACATGAGCGCGGAGGCCATCGCCAAAAACTCAAGTGTGTTCCATGCCCGCAAAAAAAACATCAATGTCGAGCACCACTTTGTGCGTGATCTGGTTGATCGTGGTGAGATCCGAGTCATCCATGTGAGCACTGATAAGCAGTGCGCGGATTTCCTGACCAAGGCTCTGGGTCGTTCGAAGTTTCACGCAGCCACTCGTTCCGTTGGACT
The DNA here is from genome assembly GCA_023375785.1 of Penium margaritaceum. Classification (NCBI taxonomy): domain Eukaryota; kingdom Viridiplantae; phylum Streptophyta; class Zygnematophyceae; order Desmidiales; family Peniaceae; genus Penium; species Penium margaritaceum. The sequence goes on along the minus strand of SZWC01013376.1, from coordinate 51,865 downwards.
CTGCCCCATCCTTGTTGCAGGTTGATTCCTCATATGCCACCTTACATGTGTTGTGACTGCTGCCTGCAGCGACTGTGCGCGTCTTGCTCTGTACAGTGTCAGTGTCTGCATGTGCATGGACATGTTTCGCCCTTCGGTCATGGGGGAGTGTTGTTGAGTGTGTCGTACACAGCTTACGGTGACCCCTCGGCTCATGTCCATTCACGTGCAGATCCCTGAGACTGGCGAGGGCGGCAGAAGGCTGGCGGCCGGCGGCGGCGGACGCCTAGAAGACTTCAGTATTTTCTAGATCCATGCTGTGTCACAGCACGCAGGCGTGCAGCCTATCGGGACGTAGATCTCGACGGTGCGGCCCTTCTGGTTCAAACAACTTGTCGTTCTGACGTGTCTGCAGGGAATTATGGCCAAAACTGTACTTTTGCCACTATTTTGTCCTGCTAGAATATAGCGCCCTTGTGCACCGTGTGGGTGTGCACTAGATCCGTGACGCTATTTAGGTTGCCCAGACCTCATTTGTCATCTCTCTCTGCACATTTCAATATTTGCAGCTTCTGACACTTGTGTTTGTGTCCCTAGCCAACCCCTTGCTGTTCTCACCTACACCTGTGTGTGCTAGTGAGTGAACTGGCTGGCTTGTACTGCCACGCTGGTAACAGCGTTGCTAGGAGCTATCTCTCACTGTTGTTGCTGGCACGGCAATACAAGCCGGTCGGCAAGCTCACTAGCACACGCCGGTGAAGGTGAGAACACCAAGGGGTTGGTTAGAGACACAAAACACAAGTGTCAAAAGCTGTAAATACTGAATTGTGCAAAGAGAGAGAGAGAGAGAGAGAGAGAGAGAGAGAGCAAATGAGGTCAGGGCAACCTAAATAGTGTCGCGGCCCTA
>SZWC01013376.1:28738-50766 GCA_023375785.1 Penium margaritaceum | reverse complement strand
AAATGAGGTCAGGGCAACCTAAATAGTGTCGCGGCCCTATTGGATGCACACACCCACGCAGCGCACAAGGCCGCTATTTTTCTACCAGGACAAAATAGTGGCGAAAACACAGTTTTGGCCATAACTCCTTGGAGACACGTCAGAACGATGAGCCGTTTGAACCAGATCGGTCGCATCGACAAGATCTACGTTCTGGTAGGCTATACGCCTATGTGCTCTCCCACAGCAAGAATCTAGAAGGTACGAGAGTTTTCTGAACGTCCGTCGTTGTCGGCCGCCGGTCTTCTGCCGCCATCGTCAATCTCAAGGATCTGCACATGAATGGACATGAGCCGAGGGGTCACCGTAAGCCGTGTACGACACACACAACAACACCTCCAGTCTTCCTACTCACAATGCGTCAACAAAATACTTTTCCGACAAAGTCAAGAGGACAATCCTATCCATAAATGGACCTTCTGATAGGGCATTCGGGGGTGTGACCATATACACATCGATTTCCCGATAGATCCCCCATGTCCATGTATCGCTCTTTAACAACCCCATACCCAACTGATCTGAACTTTAACACTGAAACATCCACCGGTCGCAGAAAAACAACGACGTATCCAAAGAAAAGCGCGCGGACACCATGCCGTCGCTGCATGAAATGCAGCTTCGGATGGATGACGTCATCACGCCCCTTGAACAATCACAAACCCCATGTTTGAGGTGTTTGTGATTGTTCGAGGGAGGTGTTTGCGTGGGGTTTGCGTGAGGGGTCCGAGACACCCCATGCGTTGAAAGGGAATCTGCTGGGCCTCGCTATCGCGAGGCCCAGCAGATGCCCGCGCAAAAAGTAAAACCTTCAACCCCGAATGTAATTCGGGGTTGGGTTTGAAGGTGTTTGTCTCGCAAACCTAAGGGGTTTTGTGTGCCATGGAAAACGAATAAAAATTTGACGTGGGCATTTTTGCCCAATCGCGATCCAGCGATGACCCATTTTTTTATTTTGTTTTTCGACGCGCAAACCCTCAATTACGATGTAGGGTTTTGTGTTTTGCGCGGGCTCCGCCCGCGCAAAACATAGAAAACCCTAAATCGTAATAGGGGGTTTGCGCGGCAAAAAATAAATTGGAAAAAATTGGGTCATCGCTCGATCGCGATCTCACGAGGGATCGAGGGTCGCGATCGAGCGATGGTCACATGACCCTTCTCGCCATGCTTGATCAACGACGCATGTCGCTGATCGCGCATGGCGAGGGAGTCAGATACGTCGTTCTTGTATTTTAAACTGCTGGATATGGGGGACATAAAATTCCGCACTTGGATATGTGAGGGTCCGCCCTTCGGGAATGTTGATATTAGAGGTATTTCCCCATAGGGCATCCCACTATGCTCCTGGAGTTTTTTTAAAGAGACCTTGAAGCAGTATGTTTTATGCAATCTGATTACTTCAATGTTGGAGGCTAGGTTACCACAAGGTTTCGGCAACAGTGCTGCACTAAATCGGTTACAGCCAACTTTCTGCACTCTCGAGCACAAATGTTCGATTGTTACTTGGAGGTGGGCGACTTGAGGATGTGAAATGCCCTTCCTCACATGTGCGACATGGAACATGTGCCAGAGACACATACTACAATGTCCACCAACCACTCTCCCACAGTTGGGGACAAACACGCCTCCAGTAGGAGTTACAAGAGGAAAATCACATAGGAAAAACAATGGTAACAAATTGAACACCCTACAAAAAGACCCATCTGTGTTGTGTTGACAACATTTTTCTTGGTCAATGATGATTCAAAGATGCAGTTAACTATCAATACACGTTTGTTTCATGTTACCTCTACCCACTGCGCAGTGGTGTTCTTCAGAAATTTCACGTGTAGCACTTCTGTGTCCCAGAACGTACCAGAACTTTCCCTGGTTGGCAATGTTATCATCTGCACTTGTCCAGAGGATTTACAAAAGTGGGTCTTTTGGTGTGGTATGGTTCAAGAAGCCTACCTTCATACGAGTAAATCATTGTCAGCAAAAAAGAAGCCTCTTCATGGGCCATTAGCCCTTCTATGACATAAGATCAGGTAGAGTGGTCAATGCTTCCCTCACTACAATTCCTCATGATCGTCAGCATCATCACTGCTGCTGTCGCCACCACTGCTAGGACCTCCACTGGACTGGTACACCTTTGCCACAATGGGGTTGCAGATACCCTCCACCTCCTTCAGCTTGTCCTCGTAGTCCTCCTTCTCTGCTGACTGGTTGTCATCCAACCACTCCAGCGCGTCCTTGACAGCTCCCTCAATGGCCTCCTTGTCCTCCTCTGAGAGTTTGTCAGCCAACTTGTCCTTGTCACCAACCTGGTTCTTCATGTTATAGACGTATGTCTCAAGGGAGTTTCTGGCATCCACCCTCTCCTTGACCTTCTTATCCTCCTCAGCGAACTCCTCCGCCTCCCGCACCATGCGATCAATTTCATCTTGGCTTAGCCGGCCCTTGTCGTTGGTGATAGTGATCTTTTCAGACTTGCCTGAACCCTTGTCTTCTGCCTTGACACTGAGAATACCATTGGCGTCCACTTCAAAAGTCACCTCGATCTGAGGCACACCCCTGCCAGGTCAAAGATTGTGCATGCATTGAACAAGGAAAAAGAAGGGAAGGAATTTGGCAAAGAGAAATTTCCACATGGTACATATACTTGCAGCAAGCACAACATTTACTGCATGGGGTAATGCACCCCGCAAACCATCACTCTTTCTCCTCAGGCATTGGGGAGAACCGTATGCTCAGAATTCGGCTCACTCCCCCCACTTTTTCAGTGTGAGTACATCCATTCAAGAACCGTATGCTCAGAATTCAGCTCACTCTCCCCACTGTTCAGTATGAGAGTACATCCACTCAAGAACCATATGCTCAGAATTCAGCTCACTGCCCCCACTTTCCAGTGAACCCCGCACAAATCCACCCACATTTCAAGTACTCAGAACTTTAGATCTCTCCCACACTTCGTCTGTACATTGTCCATGTGTTCGTGCATTGTAGTCGTGCAAGCTTTCCACATCCACAATCATTACAATTTGTGTGGTCTTGCTTGTTTACAGAATGTATGCTTTGCATTCCTCTCAGAAATCACATTGGCATCTGTCCTGCTCACCTAGGTGCAGGCGGAATGCCGTTCAGGTCGAACTTGCCGAGGAGGTTACAGTCCTTAGTCATTGATCGCTCACCCTCAAACACCTGCAGAGGTGCATCACAAGTAGGAAGAAAAGGTTGAAAGCTGGATGTGGACTTCGTGGTAGCGGTGCAAGTATGATTGGTCAATCAATAGAACCTGGAATATATGAAAATGTTGTTCGAATCATTCGCCCACCTGGATAGAAACAGTTGTTTGCTGATCCTGGTACGTTGTGAAGGTCTGACTCTTCTTTGCTGGGATGGTTGTGCCACGAGGAATGAGCTTGGTCATGACGCCGCCCACAGTCTCAATTCCCAGACTAAGAGGAGTCAAGTCCAGAAGCAGAATGTCTGCAAGGGATCTCACGACAATGACCAATTCATAATTACTTCTGAACCATGTTGGACTTCTTCACAGCTCAAAACTCTTTGGCAAGGACATTCCCGATAGTACTCACCCTTTACTTCATCCCCGCCCTCTCCGCTCAGGATTCCACCCTGTACTGCTGCGCCATATGCAACAGCCTCGTCTGGGTTTACGCCCTTGCTCGGCTCCTTTCCATCAAAGTAATCCTTCAAGAGCTGTTGCACTTTAGGAATGCTGCATCCACATGACAGAACTGACTTTCAGTTCTAGAACTCACTATACCCTGCATGTTTGAGAGCAAGGAGAAAAACAGAGTCGAACACTCACCGTGTGCTTCCACCGACAAGAACAATTTCGTGAATGTCCGACTTCTGCAGATTGGCGTCCTCCATAGCCTTCTTCACAGGGCCCATAGTCTTACGGAAGAGGTCATTGTTCAGTTCCTCAAAGCGCGCGCGGGTGAGGGGCTCAGAGAAGTCGGTGCCGTCGAAGAGAGACTCAATCTCAACGCGGACCTGCATGCGACAGGCGACAGTCTCATGAAGATGGCCACGGCGACAAGGACGCCAAGACAGCCATAGAAATTGGAAAAAGAAGTCGAGGAGTACTGATTGCCGTTAGGTTACCTCTGAGCACAGGTTACACACCTGGTGCTGGTTGCTGAGCGCGCGCTTAGCACGCTCCGCCTCACGTCGGAGTTTTCCGAGAGCCCTGTTGTCTTTGCTGATGTCCTTGCTGTACTTCTTCTTGATTAGCTTGATGAAGTACTCCATGATACGCTGGTCAAAGTCCTCGCCTCCAAGGTGGGTGTCGCCGTTGGTGGAGAGCACCTCGAAAATGCCATTGTCAATGGCCAGGATGCTGACGTCGAAGGTACCGCCACCAAGGTCAAAGACGAGGATGTTCTTCTCACCACCCTTCTTGTCCAGGCCATACGCGATGGCTGCGGCGGTTGGTTCGTTAATGATGCGCGCCACGTTGAGGCCGGAAATGGTGCCAGCGTCCTTGGTGGCCTGCCTTTGAGCGTCATTGAAGTAGGCTGCATGTCACATAGTATCGTGACGCAAGGTCAGGAATGGGTCACGATGAAACGTAAGGGCAGACCAGCCTCCTTTTCTCCTCCTCCTGAGATAGGCTACTGTCGACTAAACGTAAGGCCTCCTTCCGCCGTCTTATAAGTATGAGGCAAGTCGCATGTTGACGTGTGAATCACAATTTAGAAAGCCGCGCTGACAACCATCGTTTCATCCTAAATTTAAGAGAACAATATGCCTTTCATGCAAGTGATGAAAGCAAGTGACGACACAATCAAAAACGGAAGGCTCCCAGTCATGGTGTGTCAAAGCGTGCATCATGTTGAATGAATGTGGTTGAAAAACGTACCAGGCACGGTAACAACAGCATCCTTGATCTTCTTGCCCAGGTACGCCTCCGCCGTGTCCTTCATCTTGGTGAGGATCATGGCGCTCACCTCCTCCGGCGAAAACACCTTCGTCTCTCCGTCCTTCACCTGCACCTCGATGTACGGCTTGCCCTCCCTGTTGACGATCTTGTACGGCACCAGTTTCATGTCCCTCTGGACCTCCTTGTCCTCAAATCTCCTCCCAATGAGGCGCTTCACATCAAACACCGTCCTCGTCGGGTTCGATGCGAACTGGTTCTTGGCTGCCTCGCCGATGAGACGCTCATTGTCTGTGAACGCAACCCACGACGGGGTAATACGGTTGCCCTGGTCGTTGGCGATGATCTCCACCTTGCCATTCTTGTACACGCCCACGCAAGAGTACGTGGTTCCGAGGTCGATTCCGATTACCGTTCCTAACTTGGGTGCATCCTCTGCGTTGCAGGAGGCTGCCAACAACAGAGCAACGAAGACAGTTGCTACAACAGACCTCATCTTGACTCGAAACTCGATGTGGTGTCCACGCGTCTTAACTCAAGCGTCGGAGGGTCGGACCAATGATCAGCAGACCAGACGCAGTAACGAGAATAGGTGCAAGAGTACAATGACTGAATTCTGTGTAGGTATGCGAAGTAAATTAACGCTGGACGACGGCCAGCAGACGCATGAGAAAGGCGTGACGAACCGCGTAGATGAGCCGAACCTTCTAGGGTACCCGCAACATGCGGCGGCAGCTTCGGTGAACCGAAAACTTTGCCGACTGCCGCTGCCTTGCTTTCTGCAGCTGAAATTAAAGACTCGCGAATATTCCAACAAGCATCCTACTTCTTTCCGATCTGTTGGGGAGCTGGTCGAGCTGGTTAGGAACTGAACCTTTTGCAAATGCTGCAGCTATCGGAATCTAAATGACAGCTTTCGATACTTCTAGAGCGTGAAATCTCTAACGGCCAGCCAAAAAAAACGACCAGAAACATCTCCGATAAATTTTCCCCGAGGACGGAAGCCACGTCCAGCTAGGACCTTCTACCAACCACAGCACAGAGCCTGAGAAGACCAGAGGGCCCCATCCAATAGGAATCTAGAAAGTCGCCACCACTCCGTCAACCACACGCATTTTGAGACGGCCGAAGCAGAAGGACCAGCTAAAGCCCATAACGAAAGCCGAAATGGCACTAAAGCGTTTGTTTTGGTCCCTGGTCTTAACCTGACTGCCATCGTAACGCAGAAGTTGGGACTTAGTATCGAAAAGGTCTCAGTGAGCTAAAACAAGTTCGCATAGTAAAATTTAATGACCTTCTAACTTTTCGGAGTGGTCTTTCCTTGCCCGCGTCGTCATGGCTTGCCTCACCTTTCAAAACTACTTTGTTCTTTTTTCATCAAGCTACGATTTGTTGAATATTCATTATTGTTTATGTATTCCTTTCGAAAGAACGGTGGAAACTTTTTCAGTGTAATTTTCATTGATATTATTGATTGGATTCGATTTCCAATGTTTTCTTTACGTCTTTGCGTCAAGCTTGACTTGACCTCATGGTGTGAATCGTGCAACAGTGTCCATGGACGGTCGCAATAAGGTAATAATTGCGACATTCTTTCTTGAATGTCAAATTTATGTTCTGTTCCAAAAGTTCGTTGTGTTACATTCCTCCCCCTTTGGCTACGAATCGTCCTCGATTCAGTTTAATCTTTTGTGAAGAATTGGTTTGCACACAACCTTCCATCTTTGACGATAGAATTTCCATTCCATAGAGAGGATAACATCATGATTCGGAAAATTTTAAATTTCAGAGGTTCAGCTTTCAAAGACAAAAACAGTGGCCACACTTCCTCCCCTTTTACATGAAGCGATCCCGGGACAGGTACCCAGGCATCTCCGTGACAGACTGTCGGGAATAAGCCAAAGATCAGCACGAGGGCCAGTGCCGTTATCCTCTCAAAGGGACTCTTGCCGAAGTGGTACCCTCGAGGGCACACTTGTTCCGACAAACAGCCAATTCCTCCCAGTACTCCGCAATTCCCGTAGTTGGCACTTGCGACTCTAGCTCCCAAGTGTTTTGGTCAAGTCCACAACCGGCCGGGTAGATGAGGTACTCCTTAACCATTCGTGCCTGTAAGTTGCGCTCACGGTGTTGAAGGATCCGGTGCACCTCACACTAGCCTTCTGCGACGAGGACAGCAAGAAGGGGTGGCTGAACAGACCTCTCTGCTGTGTAGGGTGCAAGGAGACTCACGTGAAAGGTATCATGGATGCGCATGGCTGATGGGAGGGCCAACCGATAGGCCACACTTCCCATCTTTTGTGTGACCGTAAAGGGTCCCAGCCATTTGGGCAACATCTTTCGTGCGCCCAGGGATTCAAGCCACAAATTTCGTGCGCAGAAAAGCACACGATCTCCGATGGAGAACGACAAATTACGACGTCTCTGGTCAGCATAGGCCTTCTGGCACTGTCGAACAGCATATAAATAGGCCTTGGCATTCCGTCTTAGGGCGTCCATGTGCTCGACAAAGGCCTGGGCGGAGGGCACCAGATAACTACCGCCTCTACACTTCACCGTTGAAGTGGATACCACCGGATGCCAACCGTGGTTGAGGAAGAATGGGGTAAAACCAGTCGATTTGCTAACCGCATTGTTCACGGCAAACTCGGCTTGGGCCAAATAGTCGTCCTTGTCCTCCATTGTTGGGTTCATGCACATGCCGAGCATCTGCTCGAGTGTGTGGTTCATGCGTTTTGTTTGCCCATCCGTTTGGGGATGAAATTCCGAGGAAATGCTTTGTCGCGTTCCAAACCGTTCTTGCAATGTAAGCCAAAACTGGCTGGCAAAGCGTGGATCACAGTAAGAGATGATGCAGATGGGTAAGCCGAGGTACTTAATGACACCGTCATAAAAAAGCCTCGCAGTCTCTTCCGTTGTGATGCGAGATGCTGTGGGCATGAAGTGGGCCATTCCTGTTTCCTGTCCACGACGACCAAGATGGCATCGTGGCCTTTCTTTGTCTCCGGGAGTCCCATGATAAAATCCATGGTCAGTGACTCCCATGGGTTGTCAGGAAGTTGTACAGACTGGAAGAGCCCTGCAAGTACCATGTTGGAAGTCTTGTTACGAAGGCAAAGATCACACACCATGCAGTACTTTGTGATGTCACTGCTCCACCTTGGCCACCAATAGTGCTGAGCCAGAGCATGTCTAGTCTTTTTTCTTATCCGATGTGACCTGAGGAAGGAGGATTATGAAACTCGAACATGATCTGTTGCCGTAAGTTGTTGACATCAGGGACCACCACCTATCGCCATGCTTGTATAATCCGGCAGCCTCCACAAGGCCATGGCGTCCAATGTTCTTCGTCTCCGCGAACCAAGGGTCCATGGTTTAGCCCATCCGAATGTGATTCTTGAAAGGGTTTAGGCTGACCAATGGTCATGGGGTTGGGCGGAGTGGGTTTGTGTGTAATGTTGTCTCCGCCGCAATAGCGGCAAAGTGACTGTTTGTGATCTCATTATTGCTCAACATGAGGCTCATGTGTGTTGGGTTTCAACTCAATGGGTCTGTCACGCTAGCCCGCCCTAGTTTGTACTGCCAGGTGAATGTGAAGCGACTCAAGTATTCACTCCATCGTGCCTCTCTTCGTGAAAGGTTCGGTTGTGTCTAGAAGTACGTGGGAGAATTGTGGTCTGTGACCACCATGATTTGTCCCTTGGCAATATCAAGATATCAACATCATACTTTGAAAGCATGCACAATTACCTGCAGCTCTTGATCCCCAGTGGTGTACCTCGTCTCTTCATCTAAGAGCTTGCGGCTCTCGTAGGCAACATGGTGGCCGTCTTGCATGAGCACGACTCCCAACCTTGTAACTGATACACCACAGCGTACCTCCCACGGCTTCTTTGGATCCGGGAGTGCAAGCACCGGTGCCGAGATCAGCATCGCCTTCACAGCCTCAAAAGCCTCAGTGCATTTTGCTGACCAAATTCATGTGCTCACCTTCCGGGTTAGGGCGGTGAGAGGACTGACCAATGTGGAGTAGTCGAAAGCAATTTGCGAGTCCAAGGAAAGAATAGAGCTGAGCGACGTTCTTGGGTTGAGGCCATTATTTCACAACCTGCACCTTGCGAGAGTCTACCCGGATCCCTTCGCCATTAATGACGTGGCCGATGTACTCCAACTCTGGCTGTGCAAATTTGCACTCGCTTCTCTTGGCGAAAAAGCTATTCTTGCGAAGAATCTCAAGTAACATTGTGAGGTCTCCCTCGTGTTCTTCGTGGTTCGTGGAGAAAACGAGGATGTCGTCAAGATACACTAGCATCGAATTGTAGAGGCGTTTCCAGAAGATGTTGTTCATCACTGCTTGGAATGTTGCAGGCGCGTTCGCCAGTCCAAAGTAGAGGACCCGAAACTGATAGTGTCCAAGATGACTTATGAATGCTATTTTGGGTACATCCTCCTCCGTGATCCAGATTTCATGGTAGCCCTACGACAAATCCAAAGACGTGGAGACTTTCGCTCCTTGAAGCTGGTCAAATAGGTCCTTGATGCGTGAAAGCGGGTATCGGTTTGTCATAGTGAGTTTGTTTAACGTCCGGTAGTCTACGCACATCCTCAAACCTCCATCTTTTTTTTTTCACAAAGAGGATGGGGGTCCCGAATGGGGACGAACTTGGTTCAATCCAACATCTTTAGGTGTTCTTTGATTTGTGTTTCGGCTTCTTGTCGTTCTACTGGACTTAAACGGTAAACCGACTGAAAAGGAGGCACAGCCCCTTGGTCCAACGGGATGGTGTGGCCGACCAGACGCTTAGGTGGCAACCCATCCGGTGGATGTTTAAACACGTCTAAGACCTCGGAGAGGATTTTGGCAGCCCCTGAGGGTACGTCACTCTCCACCTCATCATCGAGTTTCTTTAGGGTCGCAAGAAAATACCGACAGTCCTGCCTCAACCGTCGTTTCACTGAGAGTGCCATGAGGCTGGCTTGGGGTCGGGTTTCAGGACGCTGAATCTGTGGGATTGGAGACAAAGTGATAATCCGTCGTCTACTATAGACTCGTAATGTCTTTACGGTGAAGCACATAAGTGCTTTGTGGCTCACCAGCCATTGATCCCCTAGCACAACAACGAAGGGGTGCAAAAGGTCCAACACCGTTAGATGAACAGTCGTTGTGAAGCAGGCAATGTGAGTCTTGTTGTACACTCACCAATCACTGGTACCTCCCCATCATCATGGAAAATCACCGTGCCTGAACGAAGAGTGTACTTCAGCTGCCACGTATGCGCAAATGCTCCACTCACGAAGGATCCATCTGCTCTGGTGTCAGCAAGGATACGTGCTAGAGCACCTGCTAGCTTGCCATCAAGCTACATGGTCATGCTTGTCGCATACTTGCGTAGGAAAAGACTCGACGGGGGCATGCCCTCCAAGTGTTAAATGCGATAGGCATGAGTGCTTCTTCATAACTCCATCGTACCAGTCACCTGTTCCCACATGTGGTGTCCTTTTGTGAATGAGGCCAAAAGCTTCCATCCTTTGCAGGCAGACATGTTCATCGCTGGGCTGACAGGTACAGCCACCGTGATTGAAGTTAGAGAATTTCTCGTGTGAGCCTCGTGTGCAGCTTCCAAGACAGAGAGCCAAGTTTCCTTTTGTAGCGACGACGAAACATGTACATTTCTAGGTTTTCCTTGGTTGCATAGACAAGTGGACACAAGCGATCATGGAAGAGGGACTCAGGATTCATGAATGGTGCATAGATTGTTCAGAAACACTATGCTGAAAGAAGCTCAATTCTTTTCAGATCATCATCACAGCGCATGAATTTTCTACCCTCGTCCTCTCCATGACTCACGGCAAGCCACGATAGCAATCCACTCATGGCTACTGGGGGCCCTGAAAATCCTGTTTATGGCCATGCTAGGGACAGCAAGTGTGTCCGGCCGCTTCTCCCTCAAAATCCTGATCCTCCTCACAAGGGCGTCCGCGTCCACGTTGGCCATCGTGTGCATCAGGAAGTTGTACACCCGCAAAGGCCTAGCCCTGGCGTTGGCCCCCCGAGGGCACCCCTGGCCTACTAGGGCATTGCCATGGCCGTGGCGCTGTCCACCTTACTGCTGGCCACCACCATGGAACCAGTTCTGACCTCCTCCATTTAGGCGATGCTGGCCACCGCCATGGCGCCAACCAGGCCCGTGGTGCTGTAGGTCTTGCTGTTGTCCCTACTGTTGCTTTGACTGCTATTCGTGATGATAATAGACGCGTGTGATATGTCCAGCCTTATTGCATATCTTGCAGATGATAGCGTTGCGGGTTGTGTTCTCTCCATCATGGCAGCGGAACTTCTTTGACGGATCCAACGCGGAGCGCTTTGCGGCAATGCTTGTTGGAACNGCTAAGCCAGTCAAGAAAAGGTTGATCTTGGCTTGTTCAGTTATGTGACGCTCGTCCACCTTCTTTGCTGTCTTGTGAAAAGTATCCGCACACTTCTCCAAAGACATGCCTCCTTGCATGTAGGCTTCTAACTATTTCTTCACCTTCTGTGAGTCAGCGGGTTTGGAGAAGAGCTCGCGCATGAGTGCATAGTAGTCCTCCCAACTGGGGTCAGATTGTAGCTGCTTCTCCTCGCATAGCTCTATCAGCTTCTCAAAGGATTGAGGCTTGAGGGAGAGCATCCCTTGAGCACCCCACTCCTCCTTGTTGACCCAGACAAGGCCTAGGTGGCGCTCAAGAATTTTCAAGAACGTGTTGGCATTGTCCGACCCATCGTAGCGATCCGCCGGCTCCAGTACCACGCAGGCGCCAGTCGCCCCTATTCTCAGGGCTCGAAGTGGTGCAGCTGCGGCCCTCATACGTGATGCGTCAGCTTGTCCCCGTGGGCTGATCCACAGACCAGAGCATGAAGCACGTTTTGAGCAGCTCTAGGCATGTACTATATGCTTGCGCGCTCACGACGTTTGAAGATCTGCTCCACCTCATCTTCGACTACATGGCATGCCGCTCCCACGGCCGCGTTCCACTCGCTGGTTTGTGGCTTCCTTCGCACGTAGGATCTCAAGTACCTGCCCCGTCAAATATACCTTGTGCCTAGCAGCTGCTAGCTCACAGACCATCTTGGCATTTTTTTCATGAAGCTTCTCATTGAATCGTTGCGTTGTGAACACCCGTTCACGAAGGCTGGCGCGCACCATGTCACCATTGTATGCCAACACATCCATGATGGACATGGCGAGGTCCATGTATTTTGACAAGGGGCATGTGCAAAGCTTGTTGAGTTGGCCTTCAATATTCAGGCGGCGCGGAATAGTGCCAAGTGCACGTTCTGCCACCATGACGTTTGGAGGGTTTGCTCGGTGGCCTCCCTCACCCTCAACACGGGGGACGACACGACCGCCCCCATCAGCACATTGAGACACTTGCTCCGCATCTGTCTGCTCAACCCTTTCCATTGATGCGGACTGTCCGACCTCACTACCATTGCTGGCGGCATCATGGGCCTCAGCTTCTTCATCCATGTCTTGCTCGGCCTCGATGACCACCTGATCCCCTGGCTCATCTGGGGTGTTACGGGACCCGCCGGTCGAGGCGGTATTCTCATCACCATGATGGCATCAAACACCTTGTTTGAGGCCATGATTGTACTCTACATGAAAAACCGTGCAGGTTTGGGCCAAGAACCGGGCCATTCCAGTCAGGGACGAGAAAGATACGGCCAGGCAAAGTTGGGTGGTGCGCGTCCGGAAAATGGACGGGAGCACCGGTTCGACCCCAACGAGGCGGAGCGACTTTCTCGCCCACTGCAGCCAAAGCGCCCCTGGATGGACGCTTAGCCAATGAGGCAAGGTTCATTGGGGTCCATGGGCGCTTCGGGATGGCGGCTGGAGCTGCATTCGCAAGCAAGGGCGCTTCGGGCGGCCGTGACCTCCGCTGGCGGTGCTGCCAGCGGCCGTCACGCATGGAGCACTCAAACGGCCATAACTTAGCCGTTTCTTCACGAATTGAGGCGTTCTTTGGTGCGTTGGAAAGCTCTTAGCGCATACTACATGATGCATGTGTTGTTTGAATGAGTGCGCTTTGATAAAGGGCTTCCGAGCGCTGAGTAGATTTCGGCTGCCCCATAGGGGCTGGTACATAAGGAAGCCTAGGGATTGATCTAGGCATGCCAATCTTACCCAGAGACTATGTACACTGCCTTGTACTTATCTATCAAGTCTAAAGGATTCATTCCTTGCCCAATTCTCCTTGTGTTCCAAGCGTTGCCTCGCACACGTCCATTCGATCCTACAAGTCTTCCGCAGCGCACCTTGGTGCAAACGCCGCCGGGAGAGTCGCACGGCGGGAACCTCGGTCACTAGCAGCGGCCTTGCTGCTAGGAGAGGGTCGTGCGACATCTCGAGGGTTGGCCCACACACTAAGGGGTCGAGGGCGGGAGGTTTATCCCAAGGGCTCGGCGTGTGACTGTCACGCCGGGCGCCCCTCGGTTCACATGGGGACTCGTCCTCATGCTTGCCACCGTCGATGACCTCCTTAGAGTTGGCGACATTGGATGCACCCTCTTCAGCAGCCTTTGAGGCTTCGTTGGCCGGAGTCGGGTGAGAATTGTGGCCAAAGTTAAGCTCAACGATCAACTTGTGAGGTTGCCCATCACCTTGTGGTTCGATTGAATGGGCACCTTCGTTTTGTTTCTCGTTGTTAGGATCCTTTGGCATCTTGTCTCTTGGCGACGCCGTTCGAGACCTTCCCCTTTCACCACTGGCTCTCGACGTGGCTTGGCAAGGTGGCTTACCGGTGCTAACGTCCCGCGATGCTCCTTGGACCCCATGGTTGTCTTCTCATTCAAGCAACATGGGCTAACGTTTGGAGGATGCCCCATGACCACAGAAAGTCCGGTCCCAAGGCCCGCCATTGCTTTCGCAAGGCCTCCCTATGGATCACCCCCTTCCCAACCTCCTTCCTTTGTGATTTTTTTAAAATGGGTGGAGGACACATTGGTAGTCAAGGTGTGTGACACTTCGTGGGCTGCTCAAGTTTGGTTACTCAAAATCTGGCATTAGCGTGCACAAAAGCAATGTGGAAAACATTACTTAATGTATTTCAATATCTAGAATTCCAATGGGGTTTCTCATCGATTTTGTAGAATTTTTAGCCCAGCTACTCTAAATAAACCAAAAGATTTTCCTTAAAAAATGACTACTCGTATTTGGGTGGTATTATGGTACATTGTTTCTCCTCTGAGTAGAGATTTCTATTTCCACTTTTCAAAACAGTAAATAAACCAAATGTATCTTCCCTGTGTTACCATCAACCTACCGAGTGTTACGTCCCACACCAACGCGAGTCCCTAAGCTCCGCGAGTGGTCATTTTGGCCCTTTCATTTCCAGCCCACTACGCATCGAACTTGGGATTTCTACGCTCATCGGTTGTAACAGTTTTTACCTGTTTTGCGAACTACCAAACCACAACGTAGGCCCTCAAAATAGTGGTCCAAGGATACGAGTGACTGGCCGCCTCAGCCATTTTGGCCGTGACGCGTCACTGTGAAACGAAGAGGGTTGTCATAGGCCACGGTTGAAAAATGTGACCTAATCCTACTCGTGGTATTGTACACGTAAGGAACAGGACCCTCGCAATGTTCTAGGAGTGGAGAAGTGACACGGTTGATTTACTACCACAAAACTCCTTTTGTTGTTGTGTGTGTCTTAAACAGCTTACGGTGACCCCTCGGCTCATGTCCATCCACGTGCACATCCATGACATGGCAACAGTGGCAGAAGACAGGCGACTAGACGAATGCCCAGAATACATCTATCGTAGCTAGATCCTTGCTGTAGAAAATCACATAGGGTTGTAGCTATCAAGACGTAGCTCTTGTCGACATGGCCTGTCTGGTTCAGACGGCTCGTCATACTGACATGTCTGTAGGGAGTTATGCCCAAAACCGCGTTTCTGCCACTGTTTTGGTCTACTAGGAAATTGTGTGCATGTGCACGCCGTGTGGTTGTGCACCAGCTAGGCCTGATATCCTATGTAGTCTTCCCAGGGCTCACTTGTGCTCTCTCTCTGCACATTGCTTACAGCCGGACGCGTTGATACGTCGTGTTGGTCAGACGCTTGCAGTTGATTTCTGCCCTGATGCCCAGCACCTGCTTACATGCATTCCGTCATGGTATCAAAGCGGCGAGGCATCCCCCACTGAGCTCATTGGCAAAGACACAGCAGTGGCAACAACGGTGAGAGTCACAGCTAAAGCCACGGTCCTACGAGGACCCACCAACCCACAGTGACCCGACACAGTCGATTGCAGCAACCGAAACACCCTTGTAACCGCATCACCACGCCACCACCACGAGGCAGCCAAGGGTTTCCCAACTCTCTCTAGCAGCAGTTGAGGCATGTGATGTTGAAAAGGGGTCTGTGAAGGGTCCAAGAAGCTTCACTCAGGTCGCACATACCACCCCCCCCCCGGATGTGCGAGAGTGCAACTGTCCCATTTGACCACTGTTTTTGGCGCATAAGAGCTCGTTAGAAATCTTTTGCAAAACCCTATCCATCGCTTCCACTCCCACCTTGTTTCATGCCCTGCAGGCTCCAAGAATTGAAACAACACTCTCATACCCTACTTACACTATTATTCGGATAAAAATTAACTACTAGGGTGCTCAACCCTGGTATATAATTAGGTTCATGCTCTGTCGCCACTGTGCGGAAACTACTTTGTGGAGCATGTCTGAATTTAGGTGTGTTAAAAATTCTGACGCGGTGCAGATCTAATTTTTTTTGGTGCAAAATTGCTTGTGGTTTGTCGCCCATGCCAATAGTCTCAAAATGACGTCCACGTCCTAAGCACACACAGTCACTTTGGCACTGCTAGCACTCAATCTTGCAACAACGAGGGAAGAATAGCATGAGAGGGAAACTTCCTGGAAACTTACCACATGGACACCATAATGCTACTGGTGCTCATCATCGTCAGGCAGTTGTGAGTCAACAAGAAACTGCTCGCGAGCAACACTATTCTGAAGCGCCATGAACTGCAGCTCTTGGCTGAAGATGTCATCATGTCCGCACTTCGACCACTTTGCTGTGATTGTGTCCCGCATGTCCTTGAGGCGCAACCAGGAATCCATCATCCAGCCAAGCAGATTTTGCTTCATCTTTTTGAGCGAAAAGCGCATGTCTGGATTTTCCCTGGATTCATGGGTCATCCACTGAGAAAACTGCTCCGTGATGTGAGCCTTGAAGGACCGCTGCAGTCCCACGTCTGCTGGTTGCGCTTTTGACGTGCAGCCGGCAGGAATGTAGACGGGGATCACATAGGGAAAGTTCTCCTTCAACCACAGACGTAGGCTTGCAGTGCACTGCGGACGCCATGCATCCAACAAGACAATGCATTTTTCCATCCCTGCAAACTTGTCTATGGCATCGCACCGATGCTTGTACAAGGGATGGAGAACATGTCGGAACCATTCACGTGTGGTCTGTTCACTAGCCCAATGGTTTTTAGTGTGTATAAGATGCCATCCATGCTTGTGAGCGTTGTCCGCCGGTCCGCCATTGGGATGAATATTGATTTTCATCCCGGCATGAATGACCTGTCATTTGCAAAAGAACCAGTCAGTGCTCCTGCTGCCACTGCTGCTGCTGCTACTGCGGCTGCTCTTGCTACTGCTATTGCCGTTCTTATTGTGGTGACGTTTGCGGCGGCCGGCGCTTGCTGTTGACTGAGCTAGCCTTTGCATTTGCGTTGGTGGCGGTGCTCGCAGGGGTTTGCTTTGGCATGACAGCTGGGCGCTGCTGCTTAGTATGGGTCCAAATGTCAATGTTGTCAGAGTCATACACCGTTGTTGTTTCTTGAGGATTTGGAATGTTGGTAACAAATGATGTTTCAGCCGAGAATATGGCTGTGTTGGTGCTGATGTCATCACCTACACTGATGATATCAGCATGAAAGTTGCCTAAATGAAGCAAAATTTGGAGCGATTATGCGCCAAAGAACGTTGAATGCAATGGCGGTGGTTTAATTCCAAAAAACCTTAAAAGGGTCAAAAACTTCACCATTTTCCTTTTAGCCTAAAGTTTGAAAAACATCTAGACACTGTACTTCCGACTAAATTCATATAGGCATTTACAAAGGAATTTTTTCGTGGTTCTTTCCAGTAGCCGGGTTCAAATTTTGAACCACTGGCTACAGACTACTAGCCTATTTTATCCAGCAATATTCGGAAAAGGGTTGCTCAGGACCTCGACATCTCAAACGCATGCGCATTTCAGGTGGGCATAATTCGAACATCCGAAGTCGGCGCCGCATCGAGCAGCCTCCCTCACCCCCCCCCCCCCCCCCCCCCCCGAGTATTCGTTGAGCGTATCGCCCGGCTCCTCCTTCCTGCTTTCGGTCGCATCGCGCGACCCCCGCAATCTGCGCATGGTGTCGCCCGCTGCCTGAACCTACTGCGCACATCGCGTCGCCCGCTCCCTGCTCCTGCTGTGTGCATCGCGTCGCCCGGCCCCCCTTCTACTTTGCGCATCGCAGCGCCCAGCCTGCCTCCTCTCATGCGGATCGCACGGCGTTTCCGTGTTATGTGAGGGCATTGCGGCTGCGTGCATCACACTCAGTCGCGGGATACATCAGGAAAACGTGGAGTGCGGGCAAGAGCAACTTAGTTTTCACCAGTACTCAACACTCCAGAATGGCCTCCAAAACCATCACCGCGTACTTTGCTCGTTGTTTACGTGAAGAACGGCTCTTGCATGTTGAACGTGAGGTTGCACGCCTCCCTCCACATCTTCCAGTCTTCAAGCGCAAGGTGTGTCGCCCACGCAAGATCCAACCCCTTTCTGCCACCCTTGGTACAGTTGGCCAATGCCGCCCACCAGTTTCACCCCCAAGAACGCCATGTACGCCCTCCCAAAGTAGTACCACGACACCAACTCCGCCTTCAACCACATAGCATGGCGGCTATGTCAGCTGGGTTGGTCGTGGGCATTTCCCTCGCATCAACGAGGTCGTGCAAAAGAGCGGAACAGTCACTGCAGCAATCAAGCACCTGCAACGCGTATGGCGCGGCCCTGGTGGGTTGTGTCCATATGACAAGCTGGCGGCCAAGACCATCTACGGCTGGTATGTGGGGAAAACCAAGATCCCCCATGACCACATCTTTGAAGCTGCACGCAAGGCTCTAGTAGAACCTCTCCCGGATGGGGCTCCCGATGTCGCGCTGCCGCCGGGCATGCGTGGACGCCGTGGATTCCATGACCACCTTGCCCTTGATGGTCTTGGACGGTCCGGCACTTGCCATCTCGTCACCCGTACAACTTGCACGTGAAAGCCGTTGTGAGGATCACCCCACGACTTCAAGGAGGTGTCGCCTCCCAAAGTACCGTTCTCATGGTCGGTGAGACAATTATGAATTTGATTCCTATTTTGCTAGTCCGCCACAGTCGGCACAAGGGCGTAGATTTGTAGGCAAAACCCTAAGCCGTGACTCACCGCACTAGGAAAGCTAAGAAAACCTAGATAAACAAGCAAGTACAAGGTCAAGATGTAAAGTAACACTTTTCTTCTCGTCTTCTTGTCTTCTGGTCTTCCTTGGCCTCTTCTTGCATCTTCTTGGCACACCTTGTCCCCCATTGAAGGCGCCTTTCTTGTGCTACACGGCAATGTGGCGGCCTCCAAAAATTCTCCAAGTAGCGCTTTTCTCCTTTGTCTTTTTCTCTCAGGCCGTGATAGTCTCTGGTATAGGAGAAAGGCACTGTCCAAATTTTTGGTTGAAGAGGAGTAGAAGGAGCCTTGAAAAGAGGGAAAAAGTAGGTGGTTTTGGAGGTGGATACTCCCTATCCCGTCCCAAAATAAATCACCTAGCCCACTGGGATGGAGGGGAGACTATGGAGAAGAAGCCCTAAAACATAGAGCTCCTAACGCACCTTACGGTGCTTCAAACGGTGAAGCGTAGATGCCGTAGTCCCTGGTGTTTCTGTTGTTGCCTGCAGCTGCCGGTGGCGTTCTATATATGTCGTAGCCGCCGTTTATGTCAAACTCTTGGTCGCAGGGGTCGCCAGGCTTTGAGAACCACTGTAACGTGTCAAGTCTCCAGCTCTTGCTCTGAAGTCCTCGTTGGAGTTTGCAGAATGGCGTTCTCAGTCCGCATCAGGGATTTACCCCCTTCTTAGGATCGAGGGGCAATCGTCATCAACGACTAAGAGCATGGAGACTCGAATATTTTGAGTCTCCGGAGGCCCATTTCCATTTTGGGACCCAAACGAGGGGTTTTACCTTGAACTCGTGCTTTCACACAAGTTATTCCATTGTTTTTATGTCGAAGTTCATCGCAAACGAACTTTGATGTATATTTTTGACGTTCTGGCACAAAATCGTTGCGTGCGAGGCGATCTCACGCCAGTCTCTCTCGCCTCATGTCCCTCGTCCCCCTCCCTCATCCTTGCTCGCTCGCTCACGAGGAGGACGAGCAAGTGCGAGGGCACGAGGCCACGAGGACTCGCCCTCAAGGCCCTGGCGACCCCTCAGCCGCCGATCGGGCTGAGGCCGCGATCGGCGGCTGGCGGCTGGCCGGTTGGTGGCCGGCCGGTCACTTGGCCGGCCGCCGGCCGTCCAGTCGGCCAGCAGCAAGCTGACCGACGGCCAGCAAAGTGCTGGCCGTCGGCCAGCCCTCGCTGACGTGAGGAGTGGTGCGCAACCACCCCTCGCTTCAGCGAGGAGGGAGGGCCGAACCGGCCGTCCCGCTACAGTCTGGCCACCTGTTTATCTGCAATGTATTTTTTGTTCCTTTTCTCCAACTTCGCTTGCTATCGGTGCATGCATAAGGACAGGTCTTTTTGTTGAAAACTTTACTGACTGTGCCATGGTGTATGTTGTTAACACACGTATAATTTCCTGTTGTGCCTCCATTGTAGACGAACTTTACCATGTCGCTTGATGTGCTCCCGTTATCCATACTTCTGAGTACTCTTTGGATCGTTTTTTTTTTCACCCAAGTGCTCTTATTGACGCATAAGCGACAGCCGCACTGCCATCTGTGCAATGTGAGCATAAACACTTTGTCCAAGCTCATTTGGAAACAGCCCTCGGTCTTGATGCAGCTTCTTTTGAGAAGCCCCCCAATACTGACAGCCTCCAGTGCACGCAAGATAAAAAACATCACTCTATTTACCTAGAGTGTGTCTCCCTGGCTTGGCATCCTTTGAAGCTAGTTCACTCAAACCTACACACTCCCCTCCCTGTTGAGTCGGTATCCAACCAATGAAGGTATATTCTGCCTATCACCGGAAACTTCACTCAGATTTTGTGGGTCTCCACCACAATATTGATGTTGAATTGAAAGTCTAGTCATGGTTGAGCGCTAG
This sequence comes from Penium margaritaceum, assembly GCA_023375785.1. Classification (NCBI taxonomy): domain Eukaryota; kingdom Viridiplantae; phylum Streptophyta; class Zygnematophyceae; order Desmidiales; family Peniaceae; genus Penium; species Penium margaritaceum. The sequence goes on along the minus strand of SZWC01013376.1, from coordinate 30,493 downwards.
TCGCTAAGGCTATGCACGGTTCCTATCTATGGACAATCAAGAGGGTCCAGATCCGTGGTAGGGATTTGGACTCGGGGTAACAGATACTTGGATTCACACATCTTTGGATGCAGGGAGCTTGGAACAATGGCCTAGACATTGTTTATACGAATCACTTTTCATTTTCACGCCAATTGTGATGTGAGTTGACGAAATTATGTACCAATTTAGGAATGCACCGCATAACAAAACATGCACGTGTTGTATAGCAATTGACGTCCCCACATCAATGATATCTTCAGTGTCTGGATAAATTCCCCTCCCCTCAGCACGTTCATGTCCCCTCATCTGGGTTCATCAATGTGTTGATCTCCATCGATTGGGAACAATGTTTGATGGAAGAAGTCAACACGGTTTCCCATACATAGTCAGGCATTTTCCACCCATTTCCATGGATTACGAGACATTGCCCACTCATGGCCAGGTTTTTCCATACATTGTTTCATCACAGGTATTCCATGGTGGTTTGAGGCATTACCAAGCATTTCTTGACATTTGATAGGAATTGCCATGCATTTCCAGGTGTTGCCAAAGCATGGTTAGACATTAATAGTATTTCCAAGTACTTGATAAGTATTTTTCTAGGAATTCCCAATAATTTCCCGATGTTGTCATGCTTTGTCCAAGCATCGCCCGGCATTCCTACTCATTGCCACGCATTGCTAGGCATGGCAAAGGCATTGTGAGGCATTTAACAAGCATCGCAAAGCATATCCTGAGTATTGCCAGGAGTTTCCGGGAAGAACCTGGCATTAAGAGGCATGGTTAATCGTAGGATCTTTATACACTTTTAGGAGGGTGTATAGGTACTTACATTGAAAGGTAGTTTCCTTAGAAGGTTACAATAGTTACATGGTAATCTTGGGAATTAATTCCATTGTGGGTCTGTTCAGACTTTTGTTATAACACCAGGTTTTGGTTTACATGTTAATGGACCACTTGTGTTTAACTTCTAGTCCCTTTCCTGCACTTTAGAACTACCGAACTCTCACAAGTATTCGGAAGGTCATTCCACGAGGAATGCCTCATGTTTTTATTTCGAGTGCCTGAGGTTGAATTTTCGGCCTCATTCCGCTATACCCACTGTTTGGGCCTCCAAATTTTCTTCTGGCCATTTCTCGCACATTTTAGACAAGGTACTCACTTTGCACAAAACATGCGTTCTGTACCCACTTTTCTCAAAGCGCCAGAGATCATGCATGCCGTGCCCACTCTTGGAAAACAATTCATGATACACCAGTTACAGACAATTTATTTTGATGACAGTGGGTATCCGACAAATGTTTTTTCATTTTTTAGCGGATTAAATCACCATTTCTTCAGCGCATTAATTCATCAGTTCTACAACACAACGTGGATTAAGTCACTATTTTTAGGCCAGTCCACATTCTTTTAACGTCGTTCGCTCGACGCTAACGTGCCTCCTCTTGTTGGTGTTTCTAAGCCAGGTGCATCATAGGATTAAAAGTTTTTTTCCCCCCTCCATAGGTGCTCACACTGCATGCACGTTTTTCAACGATTGTCGTCATGGTAAGTCAGCCAACCGCCATGCGATGTGGAAGTTCTCTCTCATCGTCCGCAAGGGTCGTGACTGTTGAGCCATTGTTCATGTGTACTCAACATGTCCTTCCAATGTTTCCGCTTGGACGCGACAGAGGTCTATCTCCGGGATGGCTCTCCTCGCTCTAACAACGGGTGGGTTTGCCAAGTGCATAT
>SZWC01013375.1:18562-58758 GCA_023375785.1 Penium margaritaceum | reverse complement strand
TCCATTCCCGTCCAGGGAAAATCTGCTGCCGTTCCTGTTTTTTCCACTGGTTTGATGTCAAGTGTTGGAGCAGTGATCGTCACCTCTGTGGACAATCCAACTGTTGTTCCAGCTTCATTAGCTGGTGTTGTGTAAATTTTTGTAGCATTTTCTCCCATCCTTGTGAGAGGATATGCTGTCTCTCTCTAGCTTCTTCAGCTGGCATGGTGTGAGAATTTGTAGCAAGGTCTGCTATCCTTGTGAGAGGATATGCTGCTTCTCTAGCTTTGTCAGTTGGTATTGTGTAAGATTAACTGAATCATTTCACTCCTTGTGCATTTCGTGCACATTTTTCATGCAGGCTTTAAACATCAACCTCAAACTTGAGGCAAAGATTCATGAGCCTCTGGGTGAATAGGGATTGGAGTGCAGATATGTCCACAATCTGGTGCACATCATGAGAGGGTAGTCTTGTGGTGAAAGTCTGTTATTGAACGCGTTGGAAGTCTACAACCTCTCCCACATCGTAGATGTCTTCCTCCTTGCATTCCATGGTCTAGCACATGTGGTAGAGCCTTTCTTGTCTTCAGAGGCTGTTGCCGTGCTCTGATATGATGTCAAGAAAACTGGAACATTCGTGGGTGAAACAACACTTGGACACAAGTTTAGGAGCACACAGTTGTTCAACATTAACACAGATGAAGGATACATATATCACACATGGGGAAGTATGTACAAGGATCCCAATGCACACAACAGACTCTCACATTAAGTCTACAAACCAGAATACTACTAGTAGTAGGTGCGGTGTCACAGTACTAGTAGTAGGTGTTGTAGCTCTACAAGTTGAGCAGTGAACCAAGTGCTGGAATCAGGAATTGGATGTAGCTAAACCACAGGGCGACAGCCCTGGATGCCTTCTTACTGAGGAACCTCAGTGACAGTGTATGATGTAAGAATTATAAGTGCTAGAGGTAGCACTTGGAGAGCTGGATGGATGAGGTGGGAGTGGACTTTGGAGTGCCTAATGGTTGGCTACTTGTGTTGAGAGCTGACAGCATCCAGTTGAGTGACTTGATGACCTTTAATTTGTCCTGAGGCAGACCTCCTTGGATGCTCTTGGCAGAGAGGTTATAGGGAGTTACACAATCACCTAGATGGATGTATAACCTCCTCGGTGGTTGCATATCCACCAGGGTGGTTGTATAACCCTCCAAGCCAGGAAGAAGAGGAAGGGTCACCAGGTAGCTCAAGGGTCACTGGCAGTTGAAGGGTCACTGGCTACCGGTGAGTAGAATTCTTCTGTTGTGAGGACATGAACTTGACACCTCAGAAAAAAATTCTTGTAGGATTTTCCAAGCCTTTTCAGAAAATTTCAAGGAGAACCCGGCAACTGAGACTGGTATGTATCAACACCCCCTCTCAGTCAAAGATGGTCAAGAAAGCCAGAGGTGGAGGAAACCAAAGATTTTTATCTTTAGTGAGGACGGTGATTTTATTAAGATGGAGGTTGTTGTAGGAAGAATAGATGGAGAAGGTGAGGATATCTATTAAGGAGGACGAGAAGATGAGGAGGTCTAGAACTCCTTGATTAGACATGGTGGAGGACTGACCCACTCGACAAATGATTTTGAAGAGGTGGAGTTGGAGATCTGTGGATCTTGGGAACAAAAGGCGTTGATTCTGGAGGAGGATCATATTTATGTTGATGTAGCAGCGGATGAGACATGCTTTGTGTTGAAGGAGGAAAGTGGTGTAGCTTGTTTTGTTTTGAGTGAAGTTACGGCTTTGCAATATCCAACGATTTGTGCTAGAAACTATGAAGCAAGAGGGGGTGAGAGAACAGGTCCTCACCTCCCCTCTCGCTTTGCAATTTGAGCGAATACTATGGTCCTCATAGTATTTGTTGGAACAAAAAAGTTTGCATTTCCTTTGAAAACTGCGGGGGAGGGAGGGGACAACAGTCAAGAAACCAGGCGACCGGCCGCGAGCCATCTAGCGGTCACGAGCCAACCTCCAGTCGACGGGGACCGTCGATCGCGGGGAGGGAAGCTGTCGAGCAGCCGCTCGTAGCCGCTGGATTCCCCGCCAATTTTTTGGGGTGCATTGTGCGGTCCACCCTGTCAGATGGAATCTCCTAAACCAAATCAAGAATGAGTCCAAGCATTTTTTTAGACTCCATTGTCGGCGACGTTGTCAGAAAATCCCCGAGGGGTTTGTATGGAGCTGAAACGTCACCAGTTAGGTGGAAAACTGCCTCAAGCGGTTTTCTTGGCTGCCTTTTGACAGGAGGCAGCTATGGGTTAGTCGTAACTTCCAGAACAGCAACCATGGGAGTGACCCCTTTGACTCCAGAGGCACCAGGAGGCATAATTGAAGATCCAAGTGCCACCATAAATGCCAAAGATTGTGGCTTAGGTGTATTGTCTCTCCACAATATGTTTTTGAGTCGTGACATCCACTTTTGTTAATTGAACTCTTTTAGTGAGGCTATCTCATGTTGGGGTCGTGTCATGATGGGGTGCCCAATGTTCTCCGAGGATGGGACAAACAATCTTTCTTGTTAGGAGCGTCGTGTTGTCCCACGACTAGAGATCCCAAGTCAGGAAGAGGCGATTCGCATGCAAGACCGTCTAGAGTATAAGTTTTGGATCCTAAACGTAGCATACGAGCGGCTTCGGGTGACATGAACATCGCAATGGAGGTGAGTGGTCCTTCTGCGTGCAATCCACTCTGCCAGATATAGAGGGTGTTTTTTTTCTTTGTTGCAACTTTTTGTGAGAAGATATGCAACTTGTCTTTGTCCGCAAATAAAGAGCAGATCCACCTGCCGTGGAGAACTTTGGAGCGGATCCATTGTTTCTTGATGCTGATGTTTTTGGTAAGACCATTGAATTGTGTCAAGTTGACAAGGATGATTGTTGAGTGGTTGTCCACGAAGAGGGGCGTAGGTCTCTTTTTGTAGAAAACGGACCTCTTCAAGGAAGTTCCGTAGATACTTGATTCGTTTCGTCCCTAATGTAGCGGCCACGTACTCTGCTTGAGTGCTGCTAAGTGTGACGTGGGTCTCCTTTCTGCTGGACCAAGAGATTCTTGTGCCTCCAAGCAGGCAAAAATAGCCTGTGATGCTGTGAAGACCATCAAACTTTCCGCTCAAGTCGGTGTCATTATAGCATTGCAGTTGTAGAGAAGTCTTGGTGCCGTAAATAAGCTGTAATGTAGATGTTGCTTTGAAGTATCAAAATGCACAGCCCAACTCCTTGCACGTTATTCAGGGATCAGTGTTACTGTAGAAAGTTAGACATCTAATTGCAAACTGTAGATCGAGTCGAGTACAAATCGTTGTGTGCATGAGAGATCCGACACGTGAACGGTGGGGTCTTTCATCCAAAAGACCTTGGTCACTTTGTTCTGGTGGAAATGGTTGAATTGACAGTGAAGTGTCCTAGAGGTTGTCAGCAATGTTAAAAATTTTGACGATTTTCTCCACGTAGATTTGCTACCGGAGGCTAATGGTGTGTTCTTCATAATTCCAATCGATATTCATGCCGAGGTAGAAGTTCACGTTGGGCATAACATTGGTGTGCTTATTGCTTCCACCATTTCCTTTACTGTTGCTGTTGTAATGTCTTTGCTACGTCCAAGGATGAGGATGTCGCCAATATAGACAAAGGCAAAGCAATCTGGTGATGATGTCGATGAGTCTTGATGTAGAAAGAGACAGTCGCTGTAGGATGAAATAGTAAAATTGATTTTGTCGAGGATGTGGTATACGTTCCAGTACCAGAGGAGGAGACTGACTTTGTTTCAGTCCGTAGAGGCTTTTGACGAGCTTGCAAATCCGAGAAAAGCCATCATGATAGCCCTCAGGCTGCTTCATGTAGATTTTCATGTCCATCTTGCCATTGAGAAATGCATTTTTCACATCGGGTTGTAGAATATCCCAGTTTTCCACTACTGTGAGTGCGTGTTGAATGTTTTTGCCCCCTTGTTCAGTGTTGTAGGACGGATGAGGAATCCTTTGCCCCATGTGGAGGTATGATCCCTGGATCCGTTGTAGTGTGACCCAACTATGATTTGCTTCATGTGAGACATGACCTGTGAGTTAACTATGTGGGTGAGTGGTAAGCTTGGCCATTTTGTTGATTTGGCCAAGTGGGAGGTCATGAGGTCGATCCTAGCCCCATTCACATCTTTTTTGCTATGGAAGCTTCCAAGAAAGAAACTCTGTAGCTTCTTGGAAGCTACATGGTTGGCCTGTCACCTTGACACTAGGATGCTTATGTGTCAAGCCCACATCGCAGGTCTATTGGTAATGTGGCTGGTTCCGGCCACCTCCCAGGAATGTGCTTTCGAGTTTTAGGACTGGACAGACAGCTATAAAAGGAATTGTCTTGCATGCTGATCAATTAACCCTTACTTGATACTCTCTTGCATATTGACAACTTGAGATCTTCTTGAGATGCAATGCTAAGTACTATTGAAGGTGAAGTGTATGCCTGATTAAGTTTGGGGTGCATGAAACATGTCAACAAAGGAAGAAGGTGTAAAGAACTGCGTGAGATTTTTGGCGTCTCTTCCAGAGGTGGTTAGCTCAGTAGCTAACAGTGAGAGCATCATTCATGTTGTAGTGAAGCGACTCACTGGAGTGTAGGTGTCAAAGAAGTCTATCCCGGGAGTCTACGTGAAGCCTTGTATGGCAAGACGAGCTTCGAAATTGTCGAGACTACCTTCTGCCTTGGTCTTTATAGTGAAGACCTACTTTACTCCGATGTTCCGTTCCTCGAGAGGGGGTTTGACGAGTTCCCATGTTCCCTGGGTTATGAGACTGTTGCATTCAGCATCAAATGCTTGTTTCCAACTTGCTGCGTAAGGACTGGATATGATTTCAGTGATGTTGGAAGGTTCAAGAGGTAGGTCATTTGCCGTTGTCAGGGTGGCAAGCGTGTTTCTAAAGAAACACACGTGAAAAATGTCTTCCTCTTGATAGATGGTATATGTTGTGTGAGATTTTGTTGGAGCTGTTGTGCTAACGTCTCTGAGTTGTTGTCGTGAGAGGTTTCTGGAAGTATCCAAGATCCAAATTGTGCTAGATGGTGGAAGGCTCCTGGAGCCCCTTCCCATTACTCCGGTCCTTAGCCTCCTCAAGCAGAGGAGCGTCTTACTACTCAGTTGTCTCTTCCATCAGGTTGTTTGCTGAGTTCAAGGCAATGGCTATCATCATTCATTGAGACGGTTTTACTTCCTTACTATGTGGCTATTGTGACTCCGTCTCACTGAGTTCTTGTTTCTCCAAATGTGCAAGGAACCATTGCTTATGTTGAGTGGTTGTCTATGACATCCCTGCTTTTGTCTTTGTCCACGTCTTATGAGTGATATTCTCATAGGATATGGCATCGCAACTATTGATGCAACGGTGGATTGTGATGTCGTAGAATATCCATGCCTTCTATGTTTCACTTTGATCAATGTAGATTTCCCATACGACTTTTTTGTCTAGCTTATTCCGCTATTCTTTAGGGATGTGGCAGAGTGCCATACGTACCAAGGCTGCTGATGTCAGCCTTTTTTTTGTGCCATGTTGCATATGGAGTTGTTGTTGGGAGACTTGCTAACAATAGGCGATACTTTATCCATGTTGCTTTTCGGAGTGCTGTTGGCCACCAAAAATCGTAGAGTTGTGTTGAGAGTAACATGGCCTTCAACATCTCCTCAAGCATAACATTATAACAGTCTGCCACACATTCTGCGATAGAGTATAATGTATCAAGATTTGTTGTTTCATGTCGTATTCCTTGAGTGGAGTCATGTCATTGCCGGCATTGTCTGAGCAGAGAATCTGCAGCTTGGTCATGGTTTTGTGCTCCACTTGTGGGAATCAATGACTGAAGGTTTCAAGGGATGCGTCACGGATGACGAGTGGATATGTCCAAATTTACTTAAAGGTATCATGAAAAAAAGACCACAAAATACTTGTGTCTGGTTGAGGATTTGGAAAAAGACATGCAGATTTCCATATGGATGAGGTGTACCTTGTCTGAAATCTCAGTTCTTGTCATTGGAGGAAAGGATTGACGTGCCACCTTTGAATTGATACAAGGTTCACAAGGTCGACCTTGATCATCCTTGACAATGGTAAGGCGATCGACAAGGTTCTTGGAGAGTAGTTGTTGGAGCTGGTGATTGCTGATGTCGCCAAGGCGAAGATGCTTTCATTTTGGTATTGCTGACTTCTGTGGTGAGAGGTTGACAACCATCGTCTTTTGTGGTGAAGCGTATTCCTTTTATCAGCAACTTGCCCATGGAGATGAGGTTAGAGGAGATGCCAGGTACGCAAAGGACATCGTTGATGGTGATCTTGATGTTTTTGTGAGCATAAGATTTTTGATCTCCAATGCCGTTGACAGGTAGTTCCGCCATGTTCTCCGCCATCACAGTGGAGATTTGTGGGTATGGTCTGAGATTGTACAGGGTACTGGTGCAGTGGGTGATGTACTCATTGCTTCCGCTATCCAAGTAGAAGATATCCGGGTGACAGAGAAGGTGATTCTTTTCAGCCGACGAAAGGTTGGCATAGTAAGATTGGCCACGATTTTGTCCCACTTCATCTGTTGTGTCCTTGGTGCTAGAGGGGTTGTCTTCATCCTTCTACTTTTCATCTTGCTACTCATTCTTCCTTATTACTTGGAGAGCTTGTTGCTGTTTGGCTGGTGCTAATTGCTACCGTAGCATAGGCCTTGAAGGTCTAACTCCGTTTCTTTCCAACTGGTGACATTGTAGTATCCAGCAATCATTCTCAAAGTGTCCCTTTCTGGTGTAATATCTACACGTGATTGTAGGAAGTTGCCTGGAGTTTTTGGGACCAGAGATGAGGAGTGCGGCGTTTGGCGACACTCGCGGGGAGATTGGCGGTGATATCCTTCAGTCGCTCGGGATGGATGATGTCGAAGATGATGGCTACAAGCTGTCGGCAAATTACAAATTGTTCCGTGTTTGTGAGGACATCTTGGAGCCACTGTGAGCAAGGCCAACGAGTGCTTGCTCATGAATTTATTCGAGCTGCTTCTCACGTTGTCCTTGAAGTAGCATTGTGTAGACGAGTTTTTCATTGAGGAGGTGTGGCTGAGTGTAACGCAGAATGCACTTCACATCTCTCCATTCGTCTCCAAGGCCATTCATAATGTAGGACACAAAGAGAGCTTCTAGAAGAGGTGATTTTGTGATGGAGAGCTGGTCACAGATATCCTTTCCTCAGTTGATGTAGAGTTCGACATTGCCATTAAAATGGCTGGTGTGGATGTGGGAGATTTCTGTGAGGAGATAAGACTTCTGGGTGGATTCATTGGCCTACTACTATTGCTTGAGATACTACCATGCAAAGTAGGTACGTTTGGTTGTGTCTTTGTACATGCGAAGAGCTTGCTGGATACATGGTACCCCACTCTTGAGGAGGACTGGGTATGCCATGAAGCTGTAGTAATTGAATTGTTCACAAAAATCTAGTGGACTCCTTAGGGCTAGGAGTGTACACTGGCCGTTGAACAATCACCAAAACTTGTGTGGACTGGTTGCTCCTTCCAAGCTAAATGCCCAGTGGGAAAAGTCCTCTTTGTTAAAATTCTCAATGTTGATCTTGGCTGCTTGCAGGGTGTTGGAGATGGCTGGCATGTTGACCAAGTGTGGAGAGTATGGAGTTGGAGGCAAGGCCTCTATTCTTCTTAAAACTGCAAATGGGTTACCTGCTACAGGCTGAGCCCCTGCAGGATGGGCTGCTACAGGATGGGCTGCTGGAGGATGAGCTGCTGGAACTGGATTGGAGTTTTGTGGAGCTGCTGCTTGTGTGTACTAGTGCATCATGTCAGTGATGTGAGCATGAGCCTCTTGTTGTAGGTGAGACAGCATCTACAGTGCTTGCTTCATTATTGCAGTCAAGTTCTCTTTAGCTTTTTTATGTCACAGAATCTAATGCTACTTGTGCATGTCTGCTTCTTGAATCTAACGATTGAACTTGTTCTGAAGTTGGGTACTGTGAGCCTAAAACTCCTCTCAAAGTAGTTTCATTTGCTGTGCATACTTTGTGGCGAGAGTAGAAAATTTGTCCTGTTGCTGTTCTTGACAATGTTGTATTCCTTGCATGAGTGCTTGTTGTTGTAGATGTTGGAAGTCTTCCAATTCATCCATGGCACTTGCGTTCCTTGTATCTGTTGTTGTTGGTCATAGGCTGTCACCCTGCTTTGATGCCATGTCATGGAAACTGGAACATTCGTGGATGAAAGTAAACTTAGACACAAGTTTTGGCACACAAGCTATTTAATGTTAACATAGATGAAGGATACATGCACAACACATCGGAAAGTATGTACAAGGATCCTAATGCACACAACAGACTCTCACACGACGTCTGGAAACCAGAGGCTTGGTGGTAGTAGGTTTTGCAGCATTACAAGCTGAGCATCGCACCAAGTGATGTAGTCAATACTTGGATGCAGCTAAATCACAGGATGACCTCCCTGGATGCTGTCACACTAAGGAACCTCACTGATGGCATAATCTGTAAAAATTCCAAGTGCTTGAGGAAGCATTTGGATAGCTGGATGGATAAAAAATGAGAGAACTTTTGATTACCGGATGGTTGGCTACTTATGTTGAGATCTGAAGGCATAAACAGATGTCTAAAGGCATAATTAAGGCATAATAGCTTGAGTGATCTGAATCCCCTTTAAGTAGTCCAAACTGGGCCTCCTTGGATTTTCTTGCCTTGGAGGTTTCAGGTAGTTTCATGACCAACTGGTTGGTTTCATAACCACCTAGGCAAGTCAAATATTCACATGGAAGGCCCTGTTTGAAAGGTCACTGGAACCTGAAATGTCACAGAGAAGTTGTAGGAGGTTGTACTAGTAATTTGACCAACCACCCTTTAGCTGGAAGCTGAGGAAACATAGCCAGAAATGGCCTCCAAGGGCACCTTAGCTGTTGTAAAGGCCAGGATTTGAACCTCACTTCCCTCCATTCAAGGAGGTAATCATTTCCCCCTCCAACGTGGATATCATGCACCACAAAACACATTTGGGCCAAACCCGGCTATCGAAACTGGGTACATCACAACATCCCCTTTCACTTGATAGTGACCGGTATTAAAGAAGGTTGTTCGAGGAGTTTTGGAGGGCTCCTTAACTTGAAGGCTCATGTCGTAGCTGGTTTCCTCCAAGGTTTCTGTCAGGATTGCTGGAGTTGATCCTCTCACAGGGGCAGCAAACCTTGCTACAAATTTTTACATAATGCCAGCTGACAAAGCTGGAGAAGCAGCAGATCCTCTCACAAGGGTGGCAGAAATTGCTGCAAAATTCTACACAACACCAGCTAACAAAGCTGGAACAACAATTTTATTGTCTACAGAGGCGAAAATTACTGCCCCAGAACTTAAAATCAAACGAGTTGACAAAGCTGACAAGCTGACAAATAGCAGCAGATTTTCCCTGGACGGGAACGGACACTACTAACAAATTTCACAACAAACCAGCTGATGAAGCTAGAACAACAGCAGATTTGCCCTGAGCGGCAATGGAATCTACTGCAACAGTTCACAACAAATTAGCTAATGAAGGAGGAATGGTGGCATATTTTTCTATGGCAACAATGGACACTACTACAACTTCTTGTAACAATCCGTTTGACGAATCTAGAATATCAACATGTGCTGCATCTATAGGCAGTTTTGCTATTGTTCCAAAATTTTCAGCTGGAATTATGTAAGAAGTTATAGCAAGGTCTATTATCCATGAGTAAAGATCTTCTGCTTCTCTAGCTTCGTCAGCTGGTGTTCAATAAGATTGATTGGATAATTCCACTCGCTGTGCCTCTTGTGTACATCTTTCATACAGGCTCAAAATATGAGCCTCAAACTTGAGACCAAGATTAATGAGTTACAGGGTGAATAGGGATTGGAGTGCAAAGATGTCCACAATCTACTGCACATCATTAGAGGTTAGGCTTGTAGCAAAAGCATGTTGTTGAACGCGTTGGAAGTTTGCAACTACTCCCACATTGTAGATGTCTTCTGCCTTGCCTTCCATAGTGTAGCATGTGTGGTAGAGTCTTTCTTGTCTTCAAAGGTCGTTGCCACTATGTGATACTATGTCAAGATTTGAAGAGTGTGGATGGGTGAATTTGTATTGAAATTGGAGAGGCTAGGTGTGGACTTTATAATATAAAATACTTTATGGATGTTTGTAGATCACATGAACAAGTACATGAAGAGTTTTCCAAACCAGCTGCAGGGATGTAGCCACAAGTGTAGACTTGTGGACCCACAGTGCGCCCGTCTTGGATGCCTTAAGACAAAGTGTAGAAAACCAAACCTCAAGCAGACTGATTTTTGAGCCAATGACTTGAACTAAAGAAGGCGCGGGCATTTTTAGGAGGTGTGTCCTAAGGCGCTGGCTTGTAGTGTCAGGGGCTGAGACTTGTAGGGGTAGAATCTGGAGGTATCAGAAGAAAACTAAAGGCATTAACTGATATCTAATTGAGGCATACTAGCTTGAGTGATACAAGCCCTTTTAAGTAGTCTTAGGAGGGCTTCCTTGGACATTCTTGCACTGGAGGTTGCAGGTAGTTGCATAAGCACCTGGGTGGTTACATAACCATGTACATCAACATTGGGTAAATCACAACACCCACCCCCCCCCCCCCCCCCCCAGTTGATGATGGCCGGTGTTGAAGAAGGTCCTTGGATTTCCACAACATGCACCATAAAGTGAATTGTCAACTGGCCTAGGTGGTTATGTAACCACCCAGGTGGTTATGGAACTACCTACACCCTCCAAGGTAAGAACCTCCTAAGAGGCCCGCCTAGGAATACTTAAAAGGGCTCAAATTACTCAAGCTAGTATGCCTTGATTATGCCTTTAGACATTGCTTAATTCCCTTGGATTCCTTTTGATGTCTTAAAATTCTACCTCTACAAGACTCAACCTCTGACAATGCAATTCAGTGCCTTACGACGCACCTCCTACAAAAGCGTACGCGTTCTTGAATGCAAGCTATTGGGTCTATAATAACTTCACTCCAAGTCCGGTTTTCTAGACTTAGTTTCAAAGAATCCAGGACGGGAGTCCTGTGGGTCCACACGTCTAGACTTGTGGCTACATCCCTACACCTAGTTTAGGGAACTATTAATGTACTTTTCCATGTGATCTAAAAATATCTACAGATGTTTGAGATTAAAAACCCATGCCGAGCCTCTCCAATTTCAGTAGAAATTCACCCAATTCCAAAATGTTAAGATTTGCGGGATGACTATAGGGTCAGAGACCCCCAAGTATCGTGGGTTTTGTGTAGTGGGACAAGCTTTCCATTCGTTTGCTAAACATGGTATTTGCACTTTTTTTTCCTGGATACTTTGTTGCTTTCGTTTGACCTATGGGAATTAGAATAATATAGTGCAATAAAAGGTGGATATAGCTATGTTGAAGAGTGGTTACTAGATGTATAAGATCTATTGGGAGTTCTGTGGATGTATGGGCTGAGTCCTGCATGTGCTGAACTTCATACTTCTTTTTCTTTCCAGCTCAGATTCAAGTTCGAATTTCCGACATTGCATAGGTAGTGTGTCGTTTGTATCTTTAGCGGTGCTCGTAACTTCTTTGCAACCTCTGCTATTGGCAACAGATAAATGAAGACCCTTTACTCGCTTCATTGATATATCATATGTCATTCATGCCCTAGTTTCTAGCCAATCAAGTGGAAACGGATGAATGAATTGGTTGAAGACTGAAAGGGACTCGAGATAGGATGTTGAACTTCATGCCTTATTTAACATGTTTGTCTAGCAATTTCCGTTGTCATCCGACACTGCACTCTTGTATCGTCTCTTAATTCAAATATTCAAATTGTAATGAAACCCTACTTGTTGGGGAGCTGGTACGTCAGCCAGCAGCAAGAGGTATAGTTCATTGATGTCCTTTTATACACAGGTAGACCTCTATATAAGCTTATTTGTTCTCATGGTAGTTTCTTGGGGGTTTCCTGGTGTGGACAAGCCGGGTTGGAGAGGGGGGGGGGGGGAGAGGTGGGAAAAGTGTATGGAGTGAGTGTATGGGTTTGCGCATCACTGTCTGGTTGTTGAGTGTATCATTCTAATATGCATGTGTATTGTGTAGGTGGAAGACCTCCTTCGTGTGAGTGATCAGTGACAGGGAGGGGAGGAGGGGGGAGGAGGTGGGAAAAGTGTATGGGAAAAGTGTATGGGGTAGTGTATCGCTTTCTAGGTGGTGAGTGTATTATATGAATACACATGTGAATTGTGTAGGTGGAATTATTCCTTGGTGTGTGATCAATGAGAGGAAGAGGAGGAGTTGCCAAATCACCAACAATCACATGACAACAAGCAAGGGAGGCGGATGCAGTGGACGGTGGCGCAAACCGAGACTGCCAATCATCAAGCCACGCAACGTCGTCGTAGACAGGGGCAGAGGGCACGGGAGATGACAGGGTGGATGAGGAAGTAGGACAAGACCACAGAGGACGGGAGATGACAGCTCAGTCTCAGTCATGCACAGCAAGGGAGGGCAAGAGGTAATGCAACTCGCACTTCCCTTGGGGGGATGGCGAGGCAGGCCGAGCTGGAGCGCGATGAACTGCCCCAACCCACGCTCACGAGTGGACGGTCCGGGAGTGTAGACAGAATGCAGAGTGCCAGCGCCGGAGCCTGGATAGAAGGGAAACTGTATCATAGATGGAAACGGAGGCGTCGATGGCTACGGATAATGCTGCCGTGGAGTTGGCGACGGCGGGACCAGTGTGGCTGTCAGAGGAGTGGTGCTGCTGGACGGGGTGGAGGCATAAGGGTCAGCGACAGCGACGATAGCAGAGGCGAAACGGGGCTCACGCTGATGACGCATGGTGGCGATGACATGCGCCTCATACGTTGGTAACAATCACGTGTACCACCCGTGTCCTACCTGGCCACAGTTGTGGAAGACCGAGCCACCACCACTAGACCCGAGCGTGGGTTATCTCCGAGCATGGGTCATCTCTGAGAGTTTTTCAGCCTAGCACAAATGCATGTGTCCAAGGCTAAGTGGCAGAAATCGGACACAAAGAACGTGCACATGATGATGATTGGCTATGACGTGGCCAACAAGGCGTATTGCCTCTATGGGAGGGATATTGGCCACGTTATCATCTCCAGGGATGTCGTCTTCAACGCGAGCGACGTCATCGGTACCAACATCATTTGTGAAGAGACAACATAACCAGCAGCAGACAAGGCAATGGGAGAAGAAATCCTTCCTGACCCAGTCTCTCCTGATCCTTTCTCCATTGCAATAGTGGGAGAACTAATCCATTATGCAACATCTGATGCAGCAGATACAACAACATCATCGGCAGAAGTAGAGGAAGGAGATATAGCACCACTTGCAGCAGTAGTTGTACCAGCAGCTCCGCGCCAGCCGCCTTCTAACGCTCCAGCACGTAGGTACCCTCTGTAGGTACCCACGTAGGTAGCCCTCTCACAATCCACACCACTTCATATCTCTCAATCCGACCGTTGGATCAGTTTGAAACTGGGATCGTAGACGATTTGCCACCTGTTCTTTGCAATGGTGAATTTGGATTTTCCATCGGAGCAGACATCTGATAGTTTCCTGGAATTTGCTCTTGTGGACCTGAAACTCAGCCGGATGGCCCTATTTCCAACAATCTCCCACTTTGCCGCAGTCGGAGTGGGATGAGCCCACATGCCTTCATGCAGAACTGTTTCTTCTCACAAGAAGCAGTTGGAAATCAGCACCATCTTCCGCACCAAGCCACTGGCTTGGTGCGGAAATCAGCAACCTGCTTGCTGGTTGGAGTGAACTCGTGCTTGATAGCACCCTCTTGCACCATGTGCCTGATGAAGTGATAGGCGATGTCGATGTGCTTGGTGCGAGCATAGTGCTTGGGGTTCTAGGCGAGTGTGATTGTGCTTTGGTTGTTGACGCGCATGGGAACTGGGACTGCTACACTCGCAATCATCTCCGCCATGAGACGCTGAAGCCAGATTGCTTCGTTGGCTCCAAAGCTGAGAGAGACGTACTCTGCTTCTGTGCTTGAGGTGGCCACGACCACCTGCCGTTTGCTGTACTAGCTGATGACCCTACCATTCATGAGGAACACATGTCCAAAGATAGACATGCATTCCTCAGGGCTTGAAGCCCAATCTGCGTCTGTGTAGCCGATGATGCTATTGTCGTTGACATTGTAGGTGATACCGATGTTGATGGTTCCAGCAAGATACCTGAAGATCCGCTTTACTACCTTCTCGTGCTCAGGTCCAGGGTTAGCCATAAGTTGGCTCACAATGCTTACATCATGTGTGAGGTTCGGCCTAGTTGCCACCACCAGGTAACGATAGCACTGTAGTACTTTTGCTACTCAGCTGCATCTGCTTCTCCACTGAAGCTCACAAGGTACTACCGTGTCTCTAGCGGTGTGTTGATGGGTTTTGCTTCTGCCATACGGAATCGTTGTAGGATGTCGTTGATGTAGCGATTTTGATGCAACGAGAGGGTGCGTGATTTGCGGTCATGCGTGATCTGGATGCCGAGGAAGTATGATGCCTCCCCGAGATCAGACATCTAGAAGCAATCCTTCATGGCCTCTTTGAACTCCTATACTGTAGACATGCTATTGGAAAGGAGGAGCATGTCATCCACATAGACAAAAAAGATGAGGATCTCATGTCCATCCTGCCAGCGATAGACGCTGTAGTCACACTCGCTGCGCTCGAACCCCATGCACTACAGCTCCGCATCCAACTTCTGGTTCTAAGCACACGACGCTTGCTTGAGGCCATACAGCGACTTTTGCAGCTTGCAAACCATGTGTTCCTAGCCATCCATGACGAACCCCTCCGGCTGCTCCATGTAGATCTCCTCCTCCAAGTCACCATTCAAGAATGTCGTCTTGACATCCATGTGGTGAATCTGGAAGTCCTCTTCTGCTGCATAAGAGAGGAGCGTGTGCACAGAGGCAAACCTTGCAACAAGAGCAAAGGTCTCTGTGTAGTCAATGCCATCCTGCTGCGATTAGCCCTTGGCGACCAGCCTCGACTTGTAGTTTTCTAGGTTGTCATCTACTTCCCGCTTCTTCTTGAGTACCCACTTGCACTTGATCACCTTGCGTCCAAGTAGACACTCAATCAGCTCCCACGTGCTATTTTCCAGCTGCGAGTATATCTCCTGCTACACAACTTGTGTCCAATGTGCTGCATCTGGTGCAGCCATGGCCTCTTTGTATGACTTTGGCTCATTTGAGTCTGCTTCAACTGCAGCGTTCATCTGTTCTGGTTTCTGTAGCATCCAAAAAGGTCACGCTCACAAGGCTTGTAGGGGTCTTGCTGCGCTGATATCATGAGAAGATGCGTGGAAGCTTCCTAGCGATATTGCCGCTAACTAGGCGTCAGTGCATGGTCAGATGGTGACGACAGTCACAAGTCGTGCACACAACGGCAAGGGTCTGGCTAGGGGACACAAGACAAAGTGTCCGAATGCTTCAATAGCATTTGCAGAGAGAAATGACAAATGACAGGCCCATGGCATAAGTACCTGCCGCGGCGCACGGCGGGTGTCGCACGCAGCAGTGCAAGGTCTGTCCTAAAACCAGCCCAAAACCACTGTTTTGGCTGTAATTCACCATAGACAAGTCAGAACGGTATGCCGTTTGAACCTACACGTGCAGAATCTCAAGCCGGACGATGCGACTGGTCACATGCATGCATTCGGCAAGAAACAGTGGACACACAATGCAAAACATGCAAATCGGGCCCACGGCTAGTCCACCGATAAAATCCTACAAGCTGCAAAAAAACTGCAGAAGGTCCCAGACAACATCCAGGACTCTGGGGCGACCGTCGATCAGCTCCGAACAGGTAGTCCACCACCAGACGATGCCCTGGTGACACTTGGGTCCGCATCAGGGATCTGCACGAGCATGGACACGACCGAGTGGTCACATTAAATTGTACAGGTCGATAGGAACATCACAAATTACAACAGCCAGATCCATTTCCAGGTTTGCCATCTATGATCTCTCGCAGCCGCCATGTGTGTGAGGTGAGGTTGATCCACTCTTCTCACACCACTATGGAGTTGGCGAGTGACAGGTGTTGGACAGCGCATGAGTGAGTTGTGCACATGGTAGCTATGTTGGCTTCATCCTCCTTTATTTGACGACGCTGTCACATCTACAGCCACTCTCAAGAGTGGCCATTGCCTGATTTTTCCTCCCAAGATCGGTTGAGCCAAAGGGGGATGGAACAGTTTTCTAGCCTTCTGCATACAGGGGAGCACAGCTGTCTGGGCACAACGATGTTTACGTTCATTTTCCCAGAATTCTCTCATTCAGGGGGACTGTATTCATCTTCCCAGGAGGTACCTTCTTAATAGCTCTTGCAGTCCAGGGGGAGTGTTGGTGTATGGGCTTTGAGCTGTCTGATTTTCATACTCTTATGTAGGGGGGGCTTCCTAGTTTGTCCTAATTGATCTCCAGCGACTACATTCGTCCTTCTTCGACACACATGGTGCATTCTAGCCAACCATTTTGCCCATGCATGTTTGGTAGAGTTTTCTTGGTGGTCGAGACCTCGACATTAGGTGGTTTGTGCCTGTATATTGTCTCTGACAAGTTATGCACTCTCTCTATGGCCAAGACCCGGCTACACGGTGGTTTGTACTAGTACTTCAGGAGACCCTGCAAAGATTGATCGAGTCTTTGTTGACCTTTTTTCAGACCTGTGTATTTTGCATGTGGCTAAGATACGGACGCCTGGATACATGTTCCGGTATCCCAAGAAGCCGAAACTTGCCTAGCTTGGCTGGACGATGACGCTAGTGTGTCACCATAGGGTCTCGATGTGTTTGAGGTGATAAATTCTTGATGGTCGAGACCCGGGCACATGGTTGACTGTTCCAATGCCTTGGGAGACCTTTCGTATGTGTTTTCATGTTCTGTGATGTGTATTTCCTGTTCGTGTCTTTTGTTACCATGGGGATGACAAGGTTTGGTGGACTAGCCGCCAGCCCCCAGTACATAAGCTCTCTGAAGGGCTCATTGTACTTCTCTCCCTTGTTGCTTGATTGATGTATTCCAGACTTTTGGCACGGCAACTCTCACTCAACACCGAAGCTTGTGTGTTATCTAACATGGGCCTACATTCCCTAGACAAATCTTAGCAATGCCAAGTAGACGATGCACTTCTGGCAAATCAACAAAGTGCAAATCTAGCACATGCACTGTCCATTTTTGACATGTCCGAGATATGAGAGGTTGTGCTCAACACAACTTACTTTCAACATGGGACAATACATGATAGAATGTGTGCACAAACATACTCTTGCAGATGTTGCGATTGACTAGTTCTTAATCATGCACGCCCGATCTGGGTTGGAACATGGCATGGTTGGATTGCTCATCTTACAGGACCACATGACCGACTTCTTTGGACATGTGAGAAGACAAAGGCGGTTGCCTTGGGCCTTCTGCTGACAGGCCAGTGAGAAGATGTGTGGAAGCTTCCTAGCGATATTGCCGCTGACTAGGCGTCAGTGCCTGGTCAGACGGTGACGACAGTCACAAGTTGTGCACACAACGGCAAGGGTCTGGCTAGGGGACACAAGGCAAAGTGTCCGAATGCTTCAATAGCATTTGCAAAGAGAATTAATAAATGACATTTCCATGGCATAAGTACCTGCCACAGCGCACGGCAGGTGCCGTACGCGACAGTGCAAGGTCTGTCCTAAAACCGGCCCAAAACCACTATTTTGGTCGTAACTCAGCGTAGACAAGTCAGAACGCTTCGCCGTCTAAACCTACACGTGCAGAATCTCAAGCCGGACGATGTGACTGGTCACAAGCATGCATCCGGCAACAAATGGTGGACACAAAATGCAAAACATGCAAATCGGGCCCACGGCCAGTCCACCGATGAAATCCTACAAGCTGCTGAAAAACTCTTGAAGGTCCTAGACAACATCCAGGACTCTAGGGCGGCCTTTGATCAGCTCCAAAAAAGTAGTCCACCACTAGACAATGCCTCGCTTCCACCTGGGTCCGCATCAGGGATGTGCACGAGCATGGACACGACCGAGTGGTCAAAGTAAACTGAACAGGTTGACAGGAACTTCACAAATCAGAACACTCCCCCATGACCCAATTGTATGCATGTCCATACACGTGCAGTACTGAAACGAGTGCAACGACCAGTGCAAGAATAGTCGTGACACAAGCACAGAAACACCCTGTACTCAACTACTCTCAGGCAAGGGACAAAGCCCAATGGAAAGAATGGCCACCATAAACTTCCAGTGCGCCACTGCCTTCGTGAAGAAGTCAGCACGCTGCATGTCGGTACCGACCCATATGATGGAGATCACGTGTCGCTCCACCAGATCATGCACAAAATGATGCTCAACCGTAATGTGCTTCGTGCGAGTATGAAATACACCAAAGTTCTCTGCAATGGCAAGAGCACTCTGGTTGTCACAGCGAAGCATAATGGCAAGCACTGACTGACCCAGCTCAAGGAACAGGCGCTGCAGCCACATTGCCTCAGTAGCCCCTACACCCAGAGCAACATACTCTGCCTCCCACGAGCTATGTGCAATGTTGCCTTGCTTCCCACTGCGCCGGGACACAGCGGTACCACCGAGTAGGAACACGTAACTAGTGTGACTGCGTCCATCTGGGCTCCAGGCCTAGTCGCTGTCGGTGTCGCTGTCAAGAACCACCGAGCACTGCCAGCAAAAGCAGAGTCTGAGGTACGACGTGGAAACCACGTACCGCACCACTCGCATAGCCGCCTGGAGGGCTCTAGCACGTGGAACGTGCAAAAACAGTGCAATGAGGTTGACGGCGAAAGCCATGTTGGGGCGTATGGTAGTGGCTAGGTACATCAGAGATGCGATGAGGCAGAGGTACAAGGTCACATCCACTATCTCCCCTAGTTGTGTGGGATTGTCCACCTTCAAGATGTCCCGCCCGTTAGGTGTGAGAGGTGTGGAGGCCGTGGGCATTGCACCAAGGAGGTCACTGAAGCGCTCTTCCACAATGCGTGTGTATCGGGTCTGATGCAACAGAAGTGTCCGACGTCTGCGGTCTCGTAGGATCTCCATGCCAAGAAACACCACTGCAGGACCAAGATCCTTCATCCTATACGCAGTCTAGAGGAACACCTTGGCCTCTTACACGGCATCCATGGAGGGAGACGCGATCAGGAGGTCGTCCACATAGACCAGGATGGCGGTGAACCGCTCAAGCGCCTCTCGGATGAAGAGAGAGGGATGCCCCAGTCTGTACATATCTCGCACGCGTCAGAGTGCCTATGATCTCCTAGTTCCACCATCAAGGAGAATGCTTGAGTGTGTACAAGGACTTGCGCAAGCGCCAGACCTTGTCACAATCCTCAAAGCCTGGTGGCTGGGCCACGTAAATCTCCTCATCCAGAGTGCCATGGAGGAACACATTGTTCAAATCCATCTACTGTAGTTCCCAGTCATGTTGAGCCACCACACCAAACAGAGTGCGAGCTGAGGTCTTGCGGCCGACCGGGGCAAAGGTGTTAGTGTAATCAACGCCCTTGATCTGAGAGTATCCCTTGACAACCAAGCGAGCCCTGTGGCGTTCCAATGAGCCATCGGGGTTCACCTTCTTGACCTCAATAGCTTTCCTCCCAGGTGGAAGGTCGACTAGCTCGTAAACTCCGTGCTCTCGGATGGCACAAAGCTCATCCTTGCAGGTAGCACACTAGGCGTTGGCGTCCTATGATGAGAGGACGTACCTTAGTATGCCCTGATCAGGCGCCAATGAAGGAGAGCTCTGAGTGGTGAGTGCACACGCCTTAGAACTGGGCCTGACGACCACAAGTTCAACTGCTGCATCACAAGCAATACTGAACATGCGAGTGACCAGATTGTGCCTTTCAGGACACGCTCGATGTACCTTTGTGTCATCTGTACGGACACTCAGGCCGAGGGCCTTTGTGCCGGGATCGCCACTTGCAACACACTGCAAGTGGAGTGCCTGGGTGTGGGACTTGACACTCGCTAGACTCCGGAGCCCAACGGTCGAAGACGACCACCGGGCTCACGCAAGTAGCCTGGGCTTGAAGGGCTGACCGCAAGGTGAGAGACAGGCATGACCACATCCAGTGAGGAGTGAGGCAGAGGGGCTAGTGATGCAGTGGGAGGTGAGGCTGGTGAACTGATGGGAGAAGCACGACTGGGTGTGGCAGCAGGACCACCCACACAGACAGGAGTACCGGTGGAAAAAGGGACAACATCAGGAATGTCTGTGGGGCACGAGGGCGTAAGATAGGAGACAGGCTGGACGAGAGAGGTCTTTGGACCAACAGCGATGATCGCCTGGTCATCAAGAGCCGGAGACCAAGAAGTGGAGGGGGCTCGGATGGATACATCAGCCACACAAGAGGTGCTCGTAGGCTCAGCCTCCTCCATCCATCGAGAAGCCTGACACGTAGGAACGTGTGTGATAGACCTCAACAAAATCGAGGTCAGATCGCGATAGGTGAGAGACTCAAAGAAGAGCGCGTCGCACGACTCAACAATGCGACGACGGGCGGGGTCCCAAAATACAAGGCCTTCGACTGCGAGGAGATGTTGACAAAGTCACACAAGCGACCCTGCGGAGAGGCCTTAGATCCCTGCTAATCCTCTGTGTACCACACAGAAGCCATTGAGCCCCAGACACGAGAAAGACGCTCATCAGCACGGTGGCCAAACCAGAGCTCGTGCGGTGTAACGTGGTCTGGAAGAGGACTGTGCAGAAGGTAGTTCCAGACCCACGTCATGTAGGCGAATCCTTCAAAGGCAAAGGATTCTGAGAGAGTGCACTCAGACCGCATAGCACAAAGCGCATCCTCTATGGTGCGGTTCCAACACTTAGTGACATCGTTTTGTTGATGAGTGGCAGGAGAAGAGACTTGGTGAAAAATGCCGCGCTCGGTAAGGAAACTGTCCATCTCGCCAAGAAACTTGCCGCCGCAATCCGACCGGGTTGTATTTAGCGAGTGGCAAGACTGACGCTCGACCATCACCAGCTAGAGACGAGCCACAAGAGCAGCATCACTCTTCTGGCGCAGATTGTAGACCAACCGCATCCGGGTGAAGTCATTGGTCAGGGTGAGGACGTATCGGCCCCGATCAGACCAAGAATCGACAAGGAGAGGACCGAGAAGGTCCACATGGACCAGCTCAAGAGGAAGAAGGGCTTGAGAATGGGATTCAGGGTAGGTGTAACGATGCATCTTACCCTGAGCGCAAAACATACAATCGGTCTTAGGCGGCTTCTCAAAAGAGGCCGCGTCAAGACCGAGGGCGGGCTGTGTCCTAATGAGCTTCGACACAATGTCGGAGCCCACATGAGAGAGAAGTCGATGCAGCAAGCGCTGGTGCTCAGCAGACAGGACACCAGTGACAAACACACTAGCAGGAGGGGAAGGGGAGCAAGAAGAAGAAGAGATCTAAGAAAAACAATATAGATCATCCATAACAGATGCACGAAGAACAACGGTACGAGTATCAAGAGCAATCACTATTGCTGAGTCTGTAGTGTGCTCTACAAAGAGTCCCATCATAGTGCATGCACCCACAGAGAGCCAGCTGAGCTCAAGGTCAAGCACAAAAAGCAGGTCGAAGAGATACAAGGGGCCAGATGGACCATCGAAGCACACAACCCCAACACCCTGGAATGGCAAGGACTGACCAGAGCTTGTGCGAACAGAACGAACAGAAGCCAAAGGATTGAGGACAAAGTCACTACGGCGACAAGTCATGTGGTGAGTGGCACCGGACTCGATTATCCAAGTACCACCCAAATCACGACAAGAGGACGTCACTATGCAACATGCAATGGAACACTCGGCTGCTGATGGGCACTTAGCAACAGAGGAGGGAGAACGACGAAGGGCATACAGGTGAGACTCAGAAATCCAATCTGTACTGTCAGGCCAATCATCGTCACATGCCAGTTGTGCTCCCCCACATGAGTCATCACGAGATACAAGAACAGACAAACAAAGAGTCTGTGAACCACCCGGCTGTGAAAACACACTCGCACCTCCCTAAGAGCAAAGCGTCAAGAGCTGATGGAGCTCAGCGATAGTGCATTCACGAGGGTCCTGGTCTCCCCTGCTCACCAGTGGGGAAGCAGGAACTGCTGCGGTCGTGGTCGCCACGNTGGATACATCAGCCACACAAGAGGTGCTCGTAGGCTCAGCCTCCTCCATCCATCGAGAAGCCTGACACGTAGGAACGTGTGTGATAGACCTCAACAAAATCGAGGTCAGATCGCGATAGGTGAGAGACTCAAAGAAGAGCGCGTCGCACGACTCAACAATGCGACGACGGGCGGGGTCCCAAAATACAAGGCCTTCGACTGCGAGGAGATGTTGACAAAGGCACACAAGCGACCCTGCGGAGAGGCCTTAGATCCCTGCTAATCCTCTGTGTACCACACAGAAGCCATTGAGCCCCAGACACGAGCAAGACGCTCATCGGCACGGTGGCCAAACCAGAGCTCGTGCGGTGTAACGTGGTCCGGAAGAGGACTGTGCAGAAGGCAGTTCCAGACCCACGTCATGTAGGCGAATCCTTCAAAGGCAAAGGATTCCGAGAGAGTGCACTCAGACCGCATAGCACAAAGCGCATCCTCTATGGTGCGGTTCCAACACTTAGAGACATCGTTTTGTTGATGAGTGGCAGGAGAAGAGACTTGGTGAAAAATGCCGCGCTCGGCAAGGAAACTGTCCATCTTGCCAAGAAACTCGCCGCCGCGATCCGACCGGGTTGTATTTAGCGAGTGGCAAGACTGACGCTCGACCATCACCAGCCAGAGACGAACCACAAGAGCAGCATCACTCTTCTGGTGCAGATTGTAGACCAACCGCATCCGGGTGAAGTCATTGGTCAGGGTGAGGACGTATCGACCCCGATCAGACAAAGAATCGACAAGGAGAGGACCGAGAAGGTCCACATGGACCAGCTCAAGAGGAAGAAGGGCTTGAGAATGGGATTCAGGGTAGGTGTAACGATGCATCTTACCCTGAGCGCAAAACATACAATCGGTCTTAAGCGGCTTCTCAAAAGAGGCCGCGTCAAGACCGAGGGCGGGCTGTGTCCTAATGAGCTTCGACACAATATCGGAGCCGACATGAGAGAGAAGTCGATGCAGCAAGCGCTGGTGCTCAGCAGACAGGACACCAGTGACAAACACACTAGCAGGAGGGGAAGGGGAGCAAGAAGAAGAAGAGATATAAGAAACACAATATAGATCATCCATAACAGATGCACGAAGAACATCGGTACGAGTATCAAGAGCAATCACTATTGCTGAGTCTGTAGTGTGCTCTACAAAGAGTCCCATCATAGTGCATGCACCCACAGAGAGCCAGCTGAGCTCAAGGTCAAGCACAAAAAGCAGGTCGAAGAGATACAAGGGGCCAAATGGACCATCGAAGCACACAACCCCAACACCCTGGAATGGCAAGGACTGACCAGAGCTTGTGCGAACAGAACGAACAGAAGCCAAAGGATTGAGGACAAAGTCACTACGGCAACAAGTCATGTGGTGAGTGGCACCGGAATCGATTATCCAAGTACCACCCAAATCACGACAAGAGGACGTCACTATGCAACATGCAATGGAACACTCGACTGCTGATGGGCACTTAGCAACAGAGGAGGGAGAACGACGAAGGGCATATAGGTGAGACTCAGAAATCCAATCTGTACTGTCAGGCCAATCATCGTCACATGCCAGTTGTGCTCCCCCACATGAGTCATCACGAGATACAAGAACAGACAAACAAATAGTCTGTGAACCACCCGGCTGTGAAAACACACTCGCACCTCCCTAAGAGCAAAGCGTCAAGAGCTGATGGAGCTCAGCGATAGTGCATTCACGAGGGTCCTGGTCTCCCCTGCTCACCAGTGGGGAAGCAGGAACTGCTGCGGTCGTGGTCGCCACGCGACCAGAGGCTGTGGTGGTCGGCGCAGACCACCATGCATGTGCAGCCTGAAGACTGGGTGTGATCCGCGCCCAGTCGAGCGGCTACTGGCACTCGGTGTAGCGGTGAGTGCCTCCACAGTTGTAGCAGTGAATAGTGCGTCCACTGCTACCACCTGATGACTGCTACTGCGGTGACTGCTGCTGGCCCGAGCCACGCTTCTTTTTGCCCTTCTTCCCCTGTGGTGCTCCTGCCACACCCTACGTCTTGGTTGGTATAACCGGGGTGGAAGGGGAAGAGGAGGGCGTGCTAGAGGATGGAGAAGTGAATTGCGAGAGAGGCGTCGGTGGTGATGCCATGACGAGTGCAGCAAGTGAACTCTCCTGATGGGTGACGGCTGCCTCACGGGTGGAAGTCGCTTGGAGGAAAAGCCGATGCGCCCAAGGAAGAAGCTGAAGGGAGGTGGAGAAGGGTTCGAGTGCGGCATTACTATACCCCGAGAAGATGTCGAAATGCTCAAGACGGACTCCGATCATGAGCGTGCAAAGTGCCCACAGCTGTGTACCTCCTGAGGTCCCAAGGCGCGTGTAGATGCGTATGGCACGCCTCCAGTAGTCCGCTGCGGGCTCGACAGGTCCCTGACAAAGGGAGTGGAAGGCGCGAATGTGAGCCGCGCTGGTGGCCCGCGTCTTTGCAGCAACCAGGGACAATGCCAGCTCCCAGCCCCGATGTGGGTCAGCACCCGCGCCTGTGCCGGCCTCTCCAAGGAAGGGACAAAAGTCCATGACTGTCTTTCAAGCATGGCATAAAGGAGTCCGCGCATCGCCCAAGACGCTGTTAGCACCTGAGCACGGTCCGTAACCTCGTACCGACTATGGTAGTAAGGCCAACCCCCCTCTAAAGTGGCCCAGACCTGGAAAAGGGTCTCCTAGTAGTGAAAGCCGTCCTTGCTGACATATTGTGGGGGGGGGGTGTCTCGAAGTCCTTAGGTTGCTGCTCCCTAGGGAGAGCAACCACAGGCTGGGAAAGACAAGGGATGGGGAAGACAGCGAGACAAGGAAAGTCGCCAAGGTATCTACACGCGTCACTCTCGTATCCACCATCACTCTTGTATGGACGATGACACTCCCGAGATGGAGATTAGCGTTCTTCAGGAGCATCTTCACCAGTTGCAGACGCGTTCTGGTCCCTTGTTCCCGGAGATCCGATCCTCACATGAGATGATGTCGACGTTGAAAACTGGTGCAACAAGTCCTAGGATATGGCGGCGGCGGCGACTCTCACTACTGCTGCCGGTGCTGCATCTCTGCGGCGTAGCTCAGCAAGAGGAGTCTCGCTGCTCTGATATCATGAGAAGATGCGTGGAAGCTTCCTAGCGATATTGCCGCTGACTAGGCGTCAGTGCCTGGTCAGATGGTGACGACAGTCACAAGTAGTGCACACAACAACAAGGGTTTGGCTAAGGGACACAAGACAAAGTGTCCGAATGCTTCAATAGCATTTGCAGAGAGAAATGACAAATGACAGGCCCATGGCATAAGTACCTGCCGCGGCGCACGGCGGGTGTGGCACGTGGTAGTGCAAGGTCTGTCCTAAAACCGGCCCAAAACCACTGTTTTGGCCGTAACTCACCATAGACAAGTCAGAACGCTATGCCGTTTGAACCTACACGTGAAAAATCTCAAGCCAGACGATGCGCCTGGTCATATGCATGCATCTAGCAAGAAACAGTGGACANACAGTCACAAGTAGTGCACACAACAAGGGGTTGGCTAAGGGACACAAGACAAAGTGTCCGAATGCTTCAATAGCATTTGCAGAGAGAAATGACAAATGACAGGCCCATGGCATAAGTACCTGCCGCGGCGCACGGCGGGTGTGGCACGTGGTAGTGCAAGGTCTGTCCTAAAACCGGCCCAAAACCACTGTTTTGGCCGTAACTCACCATAGACAAGTCAGAACGCTATGCCGTTTGAACCTACACGTGAAAAATCTCAAGCCAGACGATGCGCCTGGTCACATGCATGCATCCGGCAAGAAACAGTGGACACACAATGTAAATCATGCAAATCGGGCCCACGGCCAGTCCATCGATAAAAGCCTACAAGGTGCAAGGAAACTGCAGAAGGTCCCAGACAACATCCAGGGGGGACCGTCGATCAGCTCCGAACAGGTTTTCCACCACCAAATGATGCACCGGTGCTACTTGGGTCCGCATCAAGGATCTGCACGACCATGGACACGACCGAGTGGCCACATTAAATTTTACAAGTCGATAGGAACATCACAAATTACACTAGCCAGATCCACTTCCAGGTTTGCAGATAGGTCCCGTGCAATCCGTCCCTGTGGTTAGCCTGTTACATAGCTCGCACATTGTCACTTGTCACTCCCACGTGCTTCGATTACACAATTTTTCAAGGTGTCAATTGCTCTATCCATGGCACATATCCTTCTCCCCCATACTTGTTAAATAAAATGGTAAGCCATTATTGTTGTTGTGTGTGTCGTTCACGGCTTACGGTGACCCCTCGGCTCATGTCCATTCACGTGCAGATCCCTGAGACTGGCGACGGTGGCAGAAGACCGACGGCCGGCAGCGACTGGCGCCCAGAAGACTCTCGTCCTTGTTAGATTCGTGCTGTGGGACAGCACATAGGCGTTCAGCCTAGCAGGGCGTAGATTTTGTCAATGCAGCCGTTCTGGCTCAAACAGCTCATCGATCTGACGTGTCTACAAGGAGTTATGGTCAAAACTGTGTTTTTGCCACTGTATTGTCCTGCTAGAAAATACCTCCCTTATGCGCCGCATATGTGCACATCCACTAGGGCTGTGACACTTATTCAGGCTGATCTGGCCTCAGTTGTCATTCCTCTCTGCACAGTTCAACATTTGCAGCTTCTGACACTTGAACTTGTGTCCCTAGCCTACCCCTTGCTGTTCTCACCTACACCTGTGTGTGCTAGTGAGTTAGCTGGTCGGCTGGCACTGCCACGCCAGCGACAGCAATGCTAGGAAGTTGTCTTTCATGGTATCAGAGCGGCGAGCCAGTGCTCGCATAGCTGGGTAGTAGAGATGCAGCAACCCCAGTGATAGTGAGTGACTGCAACCTTTGCCTTGAGGAGCAGTAGCAGCAACGCCCCATGTCTCGGCGAGAGGTCTTGGGAGGACTCCTCACCGTTCCCATTGTTTTCTTGATACGTCCGGGACAGTTCCGCGGCCGTTCCCGAGTAGCAGCAGCTGTTCCGCGGAAAATCCGCGGTGTTCTGCAGCGACGAATTCTCCGCAGCGGACTCCGCAGGTCCACGACCGCAACGAAACCTGCCGGTGGTGCCGTGGATTTACCGCGGTCGCACGTGGTGTTCAGAAGCTGTCACCCCGCGGTGACGGTACCGCGGCAGTTTCGCGTTGTTCCGCGGATCCGTGGCGTTCCGCCGCAACAGCTCCGCGGTGGTCCTAGAACACCGCCGGCGGTGCTCCACTATGCTGGGCGGTCGCGAGTCTACGGCAGTTCCGCGGTGACTCAGTGGTCGCAAGTCGCGGCAGCCCCGCAGTGGTCGCAGAACAAATTGACAGTGTGCTCCGACAGTTCGCGGCACTCCACCGCGTTCTGCACAAGCGCAACCGTAGTGACTAATTGCGGCAACCCCGCCGTGCTCCGCGTCGACGCGACCGCGTTCAAACCAAGTGGATCCACAGCGGTCCGCAGTGAACGTCCGCATTGAAGTGTACCGTGGTAAGGGTCCGCGGAGGCATTCTGCGGAGGCGTTTCGCGGATGTGAGGTTCCGCGGAGGTGAGGTTTTGCGGTGAGATGTTCTGCAACAATAACACAAAAAAAACAAGGGAAAAAGGGGGAACCGGCCGCCATGCCGAAGCTCACCCCCTCCAGTGCCGCTACCAACGCAGCTACCGAAGACAACACCATCAGCGGCCAACGTTGGCCACTGCCATCGTCACCAAAGCGGTAGCAGTAGCAGCAAGAGCAATAGGAGCAGCTGCTGTAGCAGTAGCCCCTGTAGCAGTAGCAATAGTAGCAGCAACAATAGCAGCGTCAGCAACAGCCGCCGCTACAGCAGCAGCCTCCGCTACAGCAACAGCAGCAACGGCCACCGAGCCCAACGACATTGGCACGCCAAGTACGCGCACTGGCTGACCTACAGGCCAAGAGCCACAACATTTTGACGAAGCAGGTCGCTGAGCTACAGGACCTGATCAAGGGCTTATTGCTTCAGCAGTAGCAGGCCCAGCAGCGGTAGCAGCACCCGTTCGCGGACCCGAGCGAGGACCACCTTGCTCACAACGGCAATGAAGATAAGGTTGTTGAGAACCTCTCTGATTCTGGGGAGGAGGGAGAGAAGGAGCTGCTACGAGCATGCCTCATCCGCCTGGAGGCACGCCGGAGAGTGCGTGAGGCCAATCCCGCCCTCCTGGGCACGAGCTCCAGCACCGACGCCGGCGTGAGCTCATCTCGCCGCCGTCTGAGCTTTGAGGAGCTAGCTCTACGGGCCCGCCTGGGTAAGGGGGTTACCTCCTCTATGCCCGGTCCCAGAGTGGCTTGAGCCGTCGCTCTGCCGACGGTCAAGCCACCCAAGTGGTTTGAGTCAGACCCGCCCATCTTCCGGACTGAGAATGACTTCAAGTGTTAGGAGCCGCAATTTTGCATGTGGGCTATGAGCGAGGGAGTTCTTGCCTACTACCTCACCCCCTACCAGGCGTCTCACTGCGCCTAGACGCAGATGGCGGTCCGCGCTGCCTCCGGTCTAATGAAAGCCGTCCCAGACTTCACCAAAGGCTTCAGACGGTTCCTCGGCGATCCACTGACGGGCTCGGGAGCTGACCTACTGAGGCATGGGCACTGGTCGTCACTCTGTTTGAGGGCGCCAACCTGGCCCTGACATCCCAGCGCCTTGTGGACTTCAACTCCCTCTGTCAGATTACTCAGTAGACTGCAGCTGACTACTGGTGCCAGATGATTCAGGTGTACGAGGAGCTGGGAGACGATGCCCCTGCGCAGCACTCCGCCCTCCAAATCATCCTACACGGCATCCACCCCGACTACGCGCGCGTCTTTAGCAACTTCGACCAGACTCTACTTCGCGACTTGGCAAGGGACGGGACCCTGCTGCCTTGGGCCACCCTCCACTTCCTGGAAGTCGCTGGAATGGACGTCGCGAACCGCGCTCACCGTAGCACCGCTTCAGCTATAGTGGCCACCGCATCCTCCTCTACGCCATCTACAGCAATAGCGGCTCAAGCACAGGGAAAGAAGGGCCGCAAATCGTCAGGTGGTTGCTCCAGTGGTGGGACCAGCAGCGGCACCAGCACCAGCAGTGTTTGCCGCAGCATTAGTAGTGGGAGCAGCAACCCTAGCGGCGGCAGTTGTAACAGCAGTGGTAGCAGCGGCCCCGGCAGCACGACGGGCCGCCGACTCGTGTGCTTTAATTGCGGGGGTGACCATCGCTACCCCGACTGCACTCGCCTGACAGGTCGCCCATTGGACTGGGCCAAGGTCATCCGTGGACTGCAGCAGACGCATGAGGCGCGCATGCGCTAGACGTCCGGTGCGACCACCCGCTCGGCCGCCACTACCGCAGCCGTTCCAGAGGAGCCCGCCACCACTACAGGTCCCTCCATGGATCCTTGCGACCAGGTGCGTGCCGAATGCGACAGAACAATTGTCGAGCTGCACCAGCTTCTTGCCCTACGCTCATCTCAGGGAGGTGCGACTAATCTAACTGAGTCGAGGGGTCCTACTACCTGTGGACTGTCTGTGTCGTTGCATGATGATGCCTGCGGTGGTCCCCATGTCCAGTCCTGTGCGCGTGACGAACCTGATGATGTGTCTTGCCTGCATGCTGCTCATGTGCGCTCCACTGGTCACCTTGTTGTGTCCCCCGATGAGCGTCTTGCTGTCGCACCTTGTTCTGTCGCCGAGTGCCACGTTACCCCTTGTACCTTTGTCGCCGACGCCACCTGGGTTATTGACTCCAGTGCCACCCACCACATGACGTGTCGCCGTGACGCCTTTATCGTCCTGCATCCTGTTGGCGCTGTTTGCTTTGTTCGCACTGCAGCTGGCCATGAGGTCCATGTCCAGGGTATTGGGGTTGTGCAGTTCACCGGGCCCGCTGGTCCTGTATACATCTCCGACGTCCTCTTTGTCCCTGATCTGGAACTCAGTCTGCTGTCTGTCCGTGCTTGTACCAAGATGGGCATGGGAGTCATGCACACAGCTCCCGATGCTTGCATCTTTGTGCGTGATACCAAGGAAACTTTCCTCAGTGGGACGGTCGTCGATGATCTGTATGACATCTCTGGGTCCTGTGCGAGTACACCCCCCTTGCCTCCATCTCCCACTGCTCGTGTTTTTATCACTAGTGCTCTATCCCCTGAGCATCACCGTCTCCTTTATCGATGCCTCTGCCATGTGCACCTGGGGGCTGTCGACAAGCTGGTCTGCACTCAGCCTGCTCTTGGTCTTGATGCGGCATCCTTCGAGGCGCCGCCCACGACCGATTGCTTGGCCTGTGCTAAAGGCAAAATGCACCGGTCCACCTATCCTGCGTCTGTCTCCAGGGCTCGTCGGCCCTTGGAACTTTTCTACTCCCACCTCATGGGTCCGCTCCCTGTGGACTTTCGGGATGACCACAGTTGCTACGTCCTGACGTTGACTGACGACTTCACGTGCTTGCGCTGGGTCTATAATGTGTATCAGAAGACTTGCGCCGCCATCACTGTCCGCATTTGGCTAGTCATGGCCGAACGCCAGTTTCATCGTCGCCTTTAGACCATTCACTCTGATCATGGCGGCGAGTACCTCGGTGACATGGCCCGCTCCTTCACCGAACTTGGTGTCTTCCACAACCTCTCCGCTCCCGCCACCCCCTAGTAGAACGATTTCTCAGAGCGCTAGAACCGCACCATGGAGGATGCGGTCCGCGCCATGCGCGCTGACAGCGCCATGCCTGAGGCCTTTGCCTTCAAGGGCATGGCGTACATGACCTAGGTCTGGAACCGCATTCCCCACGGCCCTCTCCCCGATCACCGCACGCCTTACGAGCTCCGGTACGGGCGTCGCGCGTATCTGCGCCTGGCCCATGTCTGGGGCTCCCTTGCCTGCGTCTGTTTCACATCGGAACAGCAGGGGAGCAAGCTCTCTCCGCGGGGCCTCATCTGCGCCTTTGTTGGCGTCTTCCCGCGGTCGAAAAAGCCTTGCGGTTTTGGGATCCTGAGCGATGCCGCATCGTGGAGTCTCGTGACGCTCTCTTCTTCGAGCATCTCGCCTTCCGCGACATAGCTCGCATCCACGCTCTGCGTGTTGCTCATGCCCCTGGGTGTGCCGGACCTCGTAGTGTGGGGGAGGTCCATGGTAGGGTTGGCACAATGCCTCCGAATAATGAGGTTTTTCCGTCGCCGACACCCCAAGGGATGTCCCCAGAGGCTGTGCCCACTGGCACCCCAGCATCGTCCCATCTGCGGCTTTCTCCCTTGCCCCCGACTCGCCGCTCTCACCCGTGTCCAAGTCCGTGTCCTGGTCTGCCTCCGCATCCAAGGATCTTCCTGATCATGCGCCTACTTCCGTAGCTGAGTCTTTGCCAGATCCTATGTCCGCGTCTATGTCTGACTCTGAGCCGCCCCTGCCTCCGGCCGTGGACATGCCTACGTCTACCGTGGGCCCGTCCCCGGCTGTTGAGACCACACTAGCCCCGAGTGGTGCGCCAGCCGTGGAGTCCACACCGGCATGTGAGTTATCAACGCCCACAGCTCTTGCCCCGTCTGATCCATACACAATGGCACCCGGTGGACGTCTCCGTCCACGCCCCACGCGTAGCATTGTCAGCGGTGACTCGGGCACGAAGGCCCTCGGCCTGAGTGCTCACAGCCTCACTGAGGTTCACCCTGGCTATGCCACCAGTATAGTGCTACTTGCCCATTAACGCTGTCTTGCACGTGACGCCGTTGAGTCCATGGTGACGGTTGATCCTCCCTCTGCGGCATACGCCTTGGCTATACGCAGTACACCAGTGCTATCTCCCGACCCAACCAGTCTATCTGAGGCCCTGTCAGCCCCCGACGCTGAGCAATGGCGCATTGCCTGCCCCACTCAGCTCGATGCCATCCGAGAGCACGGCGTCTTTGAGCTAGTGGACTTGCCGAAGAACCGCAAGGCCATCAAGGCCAAGTGGATTCTCCGCAAGAAGCTAAAACCAGACAGCAATGTGGAGCGCTACAAAGCGCACCTGACAGCAAAGGGCTTCTCTCAGGTCCCAGGTGTACATTACACCAAGACCTTTGCCCTTGTTGGCTGGATGACGACCATGCTCACGCTGCTGAGCTAGGCAGCATAGCAGGACTGGGAACACCATCAGATGGATGTCAACAACGCGTTCCTGAATGGGGACCTTGAGATGGAGATCTACATGGTCCAGCTACCCGGCTTTGAGGATGGTACCATTCGAGTATACCGACTGCGGAAGGCCTTGTACGGCTTGAAACAGTCACCTCGGTGCTGGAATTAGGAGATCACCAGCACGCTGAGACGTGCTGGGTACATTCAGAGTGATGAAGACCCATCCATGTTCCTCTCACAGTCCCCAGTAGTGCTCGCTGCCATCCTCGTCTACGTGGATGATCTTGTGATCCCATCACCCGACCTAGGAGCAATGAACGCTGCCAAGGCTGTTCTCACCTCGGCCTATAAGATGAAAGATCGTGGTGAGGCCTTTGTCTTTTTGGGGATAGAGATCATGCGCAATCGTGTCCGCCGCACAGTCCGCGTCCATCGGGGACGCTATGCAGAGAATGTGGGGGAGTACTTTGCCGACCTCCTCGATGTCATCCGCACGGCATCCACGCCTATGACCCCTGAGGGGCAGGCCGCCCTGAAGGTGGATGACCCAACTGACCTGGGGGAGCTAGTCGATGTGACCCTGTACCTTCGAGTCATCGGCTCGCTCATGTACTTGGCCACCACGACATGGCACGACATTGCCTTCACTGTCAACCTGCTCGCCCAGTTCTCGTAGGCTCCACGCGAGCGAACACTAGAGGCCGCAGTTCAGTGTGTGCGCTACATCCTATCCACTACACACTTCTGCCTGTGCTTTTGCGAGCAAGTATCCGTTGTGCTCGCCAGGTACACAGACAACAACTGGGCATGGAGTCCAGATGGCAAGAGCCGCACCGGCTACATATTTCCCATTGGAGGCACTGCAGTGTCCTGGCAAAGTGGGAATTACGGCTGCATTGCACGCAGCACTACTGAGGCAGAGTATGTTGCTCTAGGTGCCGGTACTTCGGAATGTGTCTAGCTCATCCGGCTGTTGTGTGAACTGCGTCAGTCCATTCCCCCTGTGGTTCTCCAGTGTGACAACATGAGTGCAAAGGCCATTGCCAAGAACTTAGGTGTGTTCCATGCTCGCACAAAGCACATCAATGTCGAGCACCACATCGTGCATGATCTGGTTGACCGTGGTGAGATCCGAGTCATCCATGTCGCCACCGACAGGCAGTGTGGGGATTTTCTAACCAAGGCTCTGGGTCGTTCAAAGTTTCATGCGGCCACTTGTTCCGTGGGACTGTTCTCCATTCCTACTGCAGGTTGATTCCTCATGTGCCACCTTGCATGTGATGTGCTTGCTACCTGCAGCGGGTGTACATTCCTTGCTCTGTAAAACGTTAGTGTATGCATGTGCATGGACGTGTTTCGCCCTCCGGTCATGGGGGAGTGTTATCGTGTGTATTGTACACGGCTTACGAGGACCCCTCGGCTCATGTCCATTCATGTGCAGATCCCTGAGATTGGCGACGGTGGCAGAAGACCGGCGGCCGGCAGCGACTGGCGCCCAGAAGACTCTCGTACTTGTTAGATTTGTTGAAGTTTGCTGGCCACTCACAACTCTATGTCCTCTTGTCTTACACACTCTTCACACACTCGTACAGATTAAGTGACAATGGTCCCACCTGGGGAAGTGTTTGACGCGCCCTTCCTGGCTGAAGCCTTCGACGCCCTCAAGCTGCTATTGCTGTTGGACCCATGAGTGACTTCTGGCACAAAAACATGACCACGACATGAATCTCATGATTTTCTATGACCCTCTGTGGTGCGGTAGATGCTAGGGTTCGTACATTCTCACTACTGTGCCCTGCATCATGTTATCTTGCTTTGCATGTGGAGGGGGAGCTGTATTTTCCCGGGTGCTGATCCTTAGGGGACCACCGTGCCGGTTGTTTAACCGTACATCGGTGAGTAGCTGCCCTCGGTTTATTCCGAGCGGTCGGGCTCGACCCCCGGGTGGCGGCACTTGCACACCCAAGTTCGATGCTCGTGGTGAGTGAGTGCTCACCGGTACTAGTCTCGCTCGCTCCCCTCCACTCTCTTGTCTTGGATTGAGTGTGACCTTTGCAAACAAGTTACCGCATCCATGGCGTGTCTCGCTCTTTGGTGCTTGTTGCGTTCTCCTGCCTCACCACACAAGGACTGGCTAGCTAACCAACTTCCCAGCAACTTCTAGTATCAGAGCGCGTGAGTCTCCTCTCTCACCGTTCCGCGGTCCTGGTCCTTGAAGCTTCCGCGGCCATTCTCTCCCATGGTCGGCACATCACTGCAGCCAATCTCGCGGCTGCTCCCCGTCTTCACTACTCGCCAGTTCGCAGCAGCTGTCTAAGCTGCTCCGCTTCACCACCCTCGATCTCTTGAGACTGTTCGTTCATGTCCTGGGGCCTTGCGAGTTCTCCTCTACCCGCTCACACGTGCACACGGCCCATCATTGCCGTGAGCTGCTGGAATCTCTCCCAGCCCTCGCACTGCTCTCAGTCGCCCCACTGCTCTCTCCAACCGCTCTTGGCTGTTTTCGAGGTCGTCCGTGATTCTCCGACGCACCTCCCGCCTCCCCTTTCCTCTCGGCGAGCTCTTACCTCATCCGGCTGCTCTCGCGTGCCTTTCACGCTCTCTTCCCTCGTAGCTGTCAGCTTTTCTTTGCAGTCACTCTCGACTACACACGGTTGCCCTCGGGTGTCCTAAACTTGCGGGTGCTCCTCTCACCCTGTAGCCTTCCTCTCCCTCGCTATGCTCGAGCGCTTATCACTCTCCCTTGCTATCGCAACAACTTGTTGAATCCCCTCTCTGCTCTCCCTAACTGCTCTCCGTCTACTACTACAGCCACAGCAGCCATCCTGGATTCACCACCGCTCGACGGCCCCCCGGACAAGGAGCTTGATTCTCCTTGCACTACAGCACGCCACACTGACCACGAGTGGGAGGAACCTCGGGATTATGACCCTCCCACACCTCCAAATAACGACACACCACTCTGGTTTTACATGCTTGACTACTCTTACTGGAGAGAGGATCTGGAGAGGGAAGCAGCTGCACGAGAGGAAGATATCAACCGAAAGGTGTAAACCGCGGACGATCTGCCATCGTCACCCCCTCGTCCTCCAAATATGCAACCCCCAGCTGGCACCCCACCAATCACGTCTACATCTACCTCCAACGTCACCGCCGGTCCGTCCCCCGCTGCTGCCACATCTGCTCGACCGTCTCCAACGCCGGAGGTACCAGGCGTCATCCCTATGCTTCCACTGTACACAGACTCCATCGGCCTCGCGGGGGCCATTCTTGACGCAGTAGCAGGGGCCGCAGCAACCTTTGCAGCCACTGCTCGTGCTTGCAGGGCTCCCACTCAGACTGCGGTGGGTCGTGCAGATGACACCTACTCCCACGCAGCAACTTCTCTCACGCTACTTGCCGCAGCCGCAGCAAACATCGCCACCCAAGTCACAACAGCAGCAGCCTCTGTCGCCACCGCTGTCTCATCCGCCGCTAACGCCACTGCAGCTGTCGTTGGCTCCATCCGCGCCTCCACCACAGCAGCTGTCCTGACCTCCACAGGGGTTCCACGTGAGCTGACACCACACGTCACCATGGGGGTCCTTGTTGCATCTGCATCTGCGGCAGTGACTGGAGCCACTATCACTGGCCTTCTGTGCCTGACGGTGGCAGTCGTAGGGTGGGTGGCAGTGCTCTTCTCCTCAGCAGTAGCTGTGGTGGCTCCTCTCTTTGCCCTGCTGCCCCGTCACTAGTTCGGTGAGACCATCCCTCATTCCGCATTTCACACTTACTGCCTCCCCTCTCTTATCTGTGTTCGCATTTGTGCTCCAGTGTTGCTTGCTTTCTCACCATGCCTGTACCAGAAGACAATCTAGAGGCCCTTCTAGCCGCCCTTAGCGAGGCGCAGGCTGAACGTCAAAAGGCGGAGAATGAGCTGCACCGTGAGCGGGAAGCACAACAGGAGCTGGCCGCCACGGTGGCCGCGTTGGTTCTTGAGCGTCTCCGCAATGTCCTAGCTTTTTCTGCCATTCTCCCTGCTGCTCAATCAGGGTCTACAGACTCATCAGCGCCACCTATTGGTGGCGTCGCCAACTCCTCCTCTCCTTCTCTCCCCGCTGCAACGACCTGTGCTCGTGCTCTCGCACCAGCGGGACAGAAAGATTTTGAGATGCCGCCCTCGCAATTGACTTCAAAACTCACCTTCATTTCTTGGGAGACGTGCTTCAGTGCATGGGCTCAGGGTGAATTGCTGTGGGAACATTACTCGCTTGCCAAGCCGCCTTTTGTGCCTCAGCCAACAGAGCTTGCCCGTGCTGTGCGGGCAGTTATCAACGCCGGCCCTGAAAATCTTCTAGATGACATCGGTATGTACAATGCGGACCCAATTTGAGGCATCAATGCAAACCCAGTGGGTGCCTATGCGCTGATCCGCCGCTGCAAAACTGTTACTGGGCATGCTACTCAGAGCGCACTCACTGTCCAGTTCAACACATTGCACATGCGAGCTGACAAGATGGCAGATGAGTTGTGAACACACAGCCTGCGCTTGATGCGTGACCTTGGCAAGGCTACCCCCGGACCTCTCTCCGCATGTCTTTCCATTGTCACTGGCCTCATCCCTAAGCTGGCTGACCTGTATCTCCATGTCTCCCAAGAAAAACTTGAGCGCCTTACCTCTGCACCTGTCCCTGCTAATTCCCCACCGGGGATTGGTCGCCTCTTTGATTTCACTGCTACACGTCTCACTGACTGGTGGAACTCTCTTCAGAACAAACGCATGCATCATGCCGCCATTGCAGCAGTCACTACCTCTTCACCCTCCACCTCTGCAGCATCATCATCCAATGCCTCCTCCTCTCAGGCTTCAGTCAACTCCACACAGTCTGCTAGCCGCAAGGATAGGGGCAGTGGCTCGAGCTCCGGCCGTGGTGGTGGTCGTGGGGATAAAGGGCGTTGGGGTGGGCGTGGCGACAAGGGCTCTACCTCCTCTGTCCCTGACGTCACCTGCTGGAACTGCGGTGCCGCCGGCCACTCCGCGCCCAAATGTGTTGCCCCTCACAACGATGCACGTCTTTCCTCCTCCATGCGTGCACATTGGGCCCGAACCAGTGTCACCGGCTCATTTGTTGCTGCTACCGTGACAGTCGCGTCCTCCTCATCCTCCTCATCTGCCTCGGCCCTGTCTACCACCCTAGCTCCTCTCCAACCAACACCACTTGCACCCAGCCCCTGGGGCTGGGTGCCACCACCATCTGGCCCTCCATACTATGGGCCACCCCCTCCCCACTACTCCGTTCCTCACTGGGCTCGTGACGATGGCCACTACTCCGACTGCTCATCTGATCGCTCCTCTGAGCGTTCCTTTGACCGCCGAGACGAGGAGCGCACTCTTGAGCGTCGGCTGGTAGGACTTCTCCATCTTTGCTCTCAGGGAGGTGAGAGTGTGAGTGGCCAGTCCCGTGTGTCGTCCTGTGAGTCGGATTGTACCCTCCGTGGATCTGCCTCTGGTGGTGTGCAAGGGGAGTTGCCTTGTGATCGTCCCTAGATTGAAGACTGGCAGTCTCACACGTTCCCCTCACGTCTTGGTCATCCCTCTCCTTCCTTCCTCCGTGGCACTGTTTCTATCTGTTTGGTTCTTCCTTCCACTCGTCCCTCACCTGACCTCAAAATCATTGATTCCGAGGCCACACATCACGTGACCTCTTGTCGTTCCTCCTTCGTGTCCCTCGGGCCCGTTCAGTCTGTGCGTTCTATACGAACTGGCTCTGGCCAGCTTCTCCCTATTCACGGTGTTGGTGTTGTCTGCTTTGTTGGCCCCGGGGGCACTGTCTACCTCCCCGACGTCTTGTATGTCCCTGACCTTGAGGTCAGCTTCCTCTCTGTGACCACCCTTGACGATCAAGGCATGGACTTCTCGTCCAGCCGCGGCCTTGCCTCCATCTCTCTCTGCTCTTCTGGCCGTGTCGTGCTGCATGGTGTACACTGTGATCGCTTGTTCCGTGTGCCGCTCACTTTGTCCTCACATTCCGTTGCCTCTGCTTTTGTTCATGTCGCTCCTTCGTTGTCCCCTGATCATGCTGATCTCCTGCATTGTCCCCTCTGTCACAATCACACTACCGCAATCCAACGCCTTCTTCGCCATAAGCCTGCACACGGCCTTGACCCTGCCACTTTCTCTCCTCCCTGCACGTCCACTTGCCTTCACTGTGCCAGTGGCAAAATGCACCGCTCACCATTCTCCACCTCTGAATCCACTACCTCGCACCCACTTGATCTGTTGCATGCCGACATCATGGGCCCATTGCCCCAGGACTTTCTTGGTGACATTGGCCGTTACGTGCTATGTCTCACTGATGACTACTCCCGCTACCGTTGGGTTTTTGCCCTACGCCACAAGAGTGAGGTCACCGACATCCTTGAGTCCTGGCTCCCACAGGCCGAACGTGCTTGTCTTTGGTCCTGGCTTGTGTTTCGCAGCGACCATGGTGGTGAGTTCTATGGTCCCACGTCTCGCTTTCTTGAGTCCCGTGGTGTCTCGCTTGAGTCCTGTGCCCCCTACACGCCACAACAAAATTGTGTGTCTGAACGCTGGAACTGCACTCTTGCTGACGGTGTCCGTTCTCTACTCTCTGCCTCTAGTCAGTCTCCTCTCTTCGCCTTTGAAGCTATGTCCTACATGACTTGGGTCTGTAGGGGCCGCATCCCGCATGGGCCCCTTCCCCACACTGTCACTCCCTTTGAGCGGTCGACTGGCCAGCGTGCGGACCTCCGTATCGCCCGCGTTTGGGGTTGTCTTGCATTCGTCTGGATGCCCGCCGACCTACATGACGGTAAACTGTCTCCTCGTGGTCGCCTGTGCATCTTTCTTGGTGTCTCTCCCTTCTCCAAGGCGTGGCGCTTCTGGGATCCTTTACGCTGCCGTGTTATTGAGTCTCGTGACGCTCTCTTCTTTGAACACCTGTTTGAGCGCGACACTCCCCGCCTTGGTGGGCCCCTTTCTCCGCCTCTTCAGATAGGGGTGGACCTTTGCCCTCTGGGCCTATTTTTCTCCCCTCGGTGCGTCCTTCGGTCCCCTCTAACTCCTCCTCTGCCGAGCAGAGCTCTCCCTTGTCCACGTTCCCCTCACCGGTGCTCTCAGCCTCCACGGCTCCCGTGGCCTCACCCAGTTGTTCCTCTGTCTCCCCTACCGGCTCCCCTGCCGTCTCGTCCTCTTCTCCCTCTCTTGGCCCCATCTCACCGTCTCCTACTGTCATCTCAGAGCCACCTCTGGACTCTTCCTCGCCGCTTGAGCCGACTCACCCCGCTGCTCCCTCCTCTTCTGCGTGTGTTCCATCCATTCCCCCAGTCTCACCCTACACATGCGGTGGGCACATACGGGCTCTTCCCTCTCAGCCTCACCCTGTTGTCTCTGGTGATCCGGGTCTTCGTGCTCTTGGCCTCACCACCTCTGGCCTGTCTGCAGTAATGCCTGTCATACACCCCAATACCGCACTTGGCTACTCTCTTGTCGAACAAGAGTTCCACTCAGCCGTGTCCTCTTCTGTAGCCGGGTATGTTCCCTCATGCTTTGCTGCCGCCGGCCTGTCTCCTCTTCCTCCCAAACCACAGACTGTGCAGGCAGCCCGTACTGCCTCCGACTCATCTATGTGGGAGCCTGCCATGAAGGCCAAACTCGATGCTCTGTCTGATCACGGCGTGTAAGAGCTTGTTGACCTCCCACCGGGTTGCAAGGCAGTTGCTGCCAAGTGGGTGTACCGTCGTAAACGGATCCCAGACACCACAATTGAACGATACAAGCCTCGTCTCACCGCCAAAGGGTTCTCTCAGATCTCTGGTGTCGACTTTGACGAGACCTTTGCCCCAGTCGGTCGCTACACCACAGC
>SZWC01013374.1:33023-73075 GCA_023375785.1 Penium margaritaceum | reverse complement strand
CACACACACACACAC
This sequence comes from Penium margaritaceum, assembly GCA_023375785.1. NCBI lineage: Eukaryota > Viridiplantae > Streptophyta > Zygnematophyceae > Desmidiales > Peniaceae > Penium > Penium margaritaceum. Next base: position 73,060 of record SZWC01013374.1, on the reverse strand, counting down.
ACACACACACACACACATTCTTTCATCCACCTTGTGGCTTTGAGTACGCAGGGCTTGTTGGTTTGGAGAGTGCAGACAACGCACCATGACCAAAACATCTTGGAAGCCCACCTTGGCGCCACCAAGAATTCTGTTGATGCGTGTTTCTCTCCATCCAGACCACAAGAACCTCGGACCACAGTGCGGAATCAACATGTGACTACCATATCCATGATTGTTTAGGAAACCTAGATTAGTCCCTCTTGTTGAAGATTTGCCCCTCTGCATGCCCAAGTGCGGAGCCGGGATGCGCCGACGAGCCGCCAGAGAGAGGAAAATCCTCGTCGATGGATCTGGTGACTTGAGGATTGCTCGGATCCTCAAATAGAGGATTTCCCCTGAAAGATGACAAGTTGCTGAATCCGGTGGAAGTTGTTTCACCGGAATCGAACAAGTAACAAGGGAGATATGGGCTTCCAAAGTTGGGGTGTGCGCGGCAGTTCTGGGAGCCGGCCGCGGTTCGACTTCCGGTGAATAATTGACCGGAGCGAGTAACAAAATGCCATCTGGGGATTTTGCTCCGGAAGGACTGCCGAGGCGTCCGGTGGATGATCCGCCGGATTTCAGAAGTGCAGTTTGTTACTGAGGGACTTGGCCAAAATCCTGGCTCGAAACTCAGTAGTACAGTTTGTTACTCGGGGACTTGGTCAAAATTCCGACTGGAAGTCCGCGAACAGGTTTCGACCCACATCAATCCCCATCACCAAATTCGATGATTAACTCACCAAAACAGACCCCAAAAGCGCGAGGGGCGCCGCCACTATGCATAGGGACATCTGCGCCTCCGGAATAGCGTTTTTGATGGGTCCTTGATGTGTGAAAGCGCCTCGGCGGGCGACGTGGTGCGCGTTGCCGAGTGAGCGGCTGGTTTGGGGTGCTGCGCTTCGACTGACGTAGCAGGAGCTACGTCAGTCGGGCACGGTTTGGTGCGTTGGAGAGCTCACAAGTAGCCCTACAAATGTTTAGATCATGTCCATGTTAAAAAACTAATGCAAAATCGCGTTATTCCCTTTGCAAAAGTGACTGTCTCGCAAATGCCTCCGACTCCCAGAAACATAGCATGAGGCGACCAGAAAGCTCACGCTTAGACTCAGAACCACCCGCAAAACATAGCCGTGAACACACAGTAGACCCATCAGGCCACGTTGGAACTGCCTCCACCCGGGGGCCGTTTTCCTACAAAGGGTTATGCGCCCACTACCCTGACCGGTCTTCACATCGCTCACGGCATTCGCGGCGGACGGGACTGTCGTCAGGGACGACATCGCCGTCAAGCTCTGAGGTCCCGGAGTTGAAGACTGCACAAATGGCGCAGAAGGAGACGCAGCCCATCCAGAAGTATGCAGGTGGCCCTGACTACGGGCTATGGAGGTGGCACTTTGAGGTGCACCCCGCGCATAAGGGGCTGCTGGAGGTCATGAAGGGAACGGAAGTTGTCGACGAAGCGACGGCGACGGAAGCACAGAAGGAGGCCTTCGCAAAGAAGAACACGGAGGCGCTCATGCTGCTGGTGTCCGGGACGGCCGAGTCGCAGTGGGGCTACTTCCAGGGCTGCAAACTGGCAGCCGAAGCTTGGCAAAAACTCTGTGCCATCCATCAATCCAAGTCACTGGCGAACAAAATCTTCGCAATGAAGCGACTGCTGACAGTGAGAATCGAGGAGGGAAATGATGTCATCACCGCCATGCAGCAGATCGAGTCGCTCGCCTCACAATGCAACGACGTGGGGTGGAAGATTGACACACAGCTGTAGGCGATGGCCCTCCTCATCGCCCTTCCCGACAGTTGGAGCCCTCTCGTGACAGTCTTGGGAGGATTGGCAGAGGACAAGCTCACCTATGGCACGGTCGCAGAGTACATCCGAAACGAGGCGCAGCGACGGAGCTGCGGGGAGTCCTCGTTGTCCTCATCGGCCCTCGTCACCAAAATGCGTGGTCGCGGAAGCGGGGCCAAGGGAGGTGGCGGACAGGGCGGTGGCAAGAAGGGCGCCAAGAAGGGTGCGTGCCGTAACTGCGGCAAGGAGGGCCATTGGGCATGTGAGTGCACCGAGGAGGCAAAGGCCGGCAGCAAGGACGCCAAAGGCAAGAAGGCGCTTCTCAACGGCACTCAAAACCACTACCTCAGGAAGGCCAACCGGTGGTGCCTTGACTCCGGAGCGGAGGAGCATACCCAGGTCCAGAAGGTTGGGTTCATCAACTACACCAATTCCAGCAAATCCATGGTGGTCGCGAACGACAAGGTCGAGCCGGCGGCTGGCCAAGGAGATGTGGACATGGAGGTGGTGGTTGGTGGAAAGCAGGTGCAGCGCGTCATCAAGGACGTGCAGCACGTACCCGGCTTGGCTGACATTCTAAGTGTTAGCCGCCTGACTGACAAGGGGTACGAGGTGCTCTTCAGGAGAAGAGGGGCAGTCGTGCGGAAGGACGGTGGCGGCGAGCCCGTGCTGGAGGCTAAGCGCGAGGGAGGCCTCTACATCGTGGAGACCAAGGTGATCCCCGCGGCGACAGATTCAGCAGACTTGCAGGAACGCACCGTCAACCTGGCTAAAGGAGGGGGAGCTGATCTGGAGCTCTGGCACTGACGACTGGGGCATTCCTCACTCGCAGTCGTGAAGGAGATTGCGGAGCGAGAGCTGGAACGCGGCCTCGTCATCGACGGTGCGGAAGAGGCGACAGATGCAGCAAAGCACAAAAAGTGCGAGCCTTGCATTTTGGGCAAGGCGCGACGCAAACCGTTCAACGAGAACATGAATCTCGCCTTGGACCTGCTGGAGGTCGTGCACAGTGACGTGTGCAGACCATTCAAGACGGCGTCAAAGAGCGGCGTGCGTTACTTCGTCACCTTCATTGATGACTACAGCAGAAAACTCTTCGTGTACTTCATGAAGCAGAAAGGCGAGGTCCTGGACCGGCTGAGGGAGTATGTTGCCGCGGTGGAGAGGCAGACTGACTGGAAGGTTAGAGCGCTACATAGCGACAACGGCGGAGAGTACGTGGGCTGTAACGGGTGGATGAAGCAGCAGGGCATCAAATGGCAACAAACTACGCCGTATTTGCCTCAATCAAATGGCGTGGCGGAGCGGGCGAACCAGACGCTATTGAACATGGTACGGACCATGTCGGTGGATGCGCAATTGCCGCGAAGCTTCTGGGCGGAAGCTGTGCGTACGGCGAGCTACACCATCAACCTCACTCCTACAACGGTGCTGAAGGGGAGGAGCGGCTGGAAGACGCCGCAGGAGGTTTGGAGCGGGCGCAAGCCAAGTGTGGCACACCTGAAAGTGTTTGGGTGTAAGGCACACGTGGTGGTGCAGGCTGCGCAGAGGTGTGACAGCAAGCTGGAGCCGCGGGCAAATTCGTATCTCTTCCTTGGCTATGAGAGCGCGCATAAGGCGTACCGGCTCTACGACATGCGCAAGGAGGAGGGAATCCGCAGCCAAGATGTCGAGTTCGACAAGCAGCAGAGTTACATCAGTAGAAACAACGTGGGCGTGGTGGACTCTCCAAAGACGGGGGAGTGGTTCCAGCTCCTTGACTACGAGAAGGAGCCGGCGGACGCCGAAGTTGAGGATGCGGCATCAGAGCGCAAAGGTGTACTAGCGGTGGCAGCCAACGCGGAGGATTCCGATGACGATCAAGCTGATGAGGAGATCCACCGGAAGGATCCGGTGGATGAGGCACCAAGGGTGCCAAGGCTTGCACTTCCGGCAGAGTGTGCATCGGGCGTTGGTGGAAGATCCACCGGACGCGCCGGTCGTTCGGGCGATGTTTCGCCTGAGCGAGAGAGATCCTTGGGGAGCCGTCCGGTGGATGATTCACCTGAGCGTCCTGAGTCGGAGGGATCGCAACAGAGTGACGATGCGCCACCAAAACCACCGCGCCGCAACGGGAGGCAGCGAAAAGCGGGGAAGCGCTTCAACGCAAGCACCGGTCGATGGATTGGCATGACGCGGTGCATGCTGGCTGCATCAACGGAGCCGACTACCGTGCAAGAGGCGCTTGCACGGCCTGAAGGGGATCAATGGGACGCAGCCATCAAATCGGAGCCGGCGTCCATCACGGAAAATGATACGTGGGAGCTGGTTGACAGGCCGAATGATGCCAAGGTCATCGCCTCAAAGTGGGTCTTTAAGACCAAGTTCACAAAGGAGGGTGTGGTTGACAAATGCAAGGCGCGGCTGGTGGCGAAGGGTTACGCACAGCGTAAGGGGGAGCTCTACGATGAGACGTTTGCTCTCGTCCAAGTTCACAAGCATCCGGGCGATCCTGGCGGTGGCGGCCGCGACGGACATGGAGCTCCACCAAATGGACGTAAAGACGGCCTTCCTCAATGGCATCATAGACAAAGAGATCTGCATGGAGGTGCCAGAGGGGGTGGAGGCACCGGAGGGCAAGGTGTGTAAGCTGCGGAAGTCCTTGTATGGGCTAAAACAATCGCCCAGATGCTAGTACCAACATATGGACAGCTTCATGGCACAACTCAGCTTCAAGCGCTGTGAGTCGGATCACAGCGTGTACGTGCGGCGCGACAAAGAGCTCCATCAGATCGTTGCACTCTATGTGGACGACCTGATTGTGTGCTCGACGGATTTGCCGAGCCTACAGCAGCTGAAAGAGCAGCTGAGCAGCAGATTCCAGATGTCGGACATGGGGGAGCTGGAGTACTACCTCGGGGTGAGCATTACGCGGAACCGGAGGGTGCGCACGCTTGAGCTGGGACAGGCCAAATACGTGGCCGAGGTGCTGAAGCGGTACGGCATGGAGGACTGCAAACCAGTTGGCAGTCCAGTCTCCACGACCTTTGAACTCAGTACGGCAATGGCGCCGCAAACAAAAGAAGAGCGGGAGGATATGGCAGGGGTGCCCTACCAATCGGCGGTGGGCAGCCTGATGTACGCCATGGTGGCGACTTGACCAGACTTGGCCTACGCGGTGGGCCAAGTNAGTCCACATCCGGCTACGTGTTCTTCCTCGCTGGTGCAGCGGTCTCGTGGTGCAGCAGAAAGCAAGACTGCGTTGCCACCTCCACAGTGGAAGCAGAGTACATCGCGCTGGCCGAGGCGGTCAAGGAGGCGGTGTGGGTCCGCAGGTTGCTGGGGGAGCTGGGCGTACCGCAGCAGGAGCCAACGGTGGTGCAAGAGGACAACACCGGCACAATCTCGCTGACCAACAACCCGACGCAGCACAGGAGGACGAAGCACATTGACGTGCATTACCATTACGCACGGGACATGGTTGAAAAGGGGCAGGTGGTGCTGCAGCATTGCAGCACGCACAACATGCTTGCGGATTGCTTGACCAAAGCGCAACGCGTCGACCGGCACGCATTAAGCGTGGCCGGGCTTGGGATGACCAGCTATGATGGGCTGGAGGGCGCAGCGGAAGATGAGTGAGAGCAAGCAGGAGCAGCAGGCATGGCAGGTGGAAGGGGGAGAATGTTGAAGATTTGCCCCTCTGCATGTCCAAGTGCGGCGCCGGGAGGCGCCGACGAGCCGCCAGAGAGAGGAAAATCCTTGTCGACGGATCTGGCGACTCGAGGATTGCTCGGATCCTAAAATGGAGGATTGCCCTTGAAAGATGAGAAGTTGCTGAATCCGGTGGAAGTTGTTTCACCGGAATCGGACAAGTAACAAGGGAGATATGGGCTTCCAAAGTTGGGGTGTGCGCGGTAGTTCTGGGAGCAGGCCGCGGTTCGACTTCCGGTGAATAATTGACCGGAGCGAGTAACAAAATGCCATCTGGGGATTTTGCTCCGGAAGGACTGCCGAGGCGTCCGGTGTATGATCCGCCGGATTTCAGAAGTGCAGTTTGTTACTGAGGGACTTGGCCAAAATCCTGGCTCGAAACTCAGTAGTACAGTTTGTTACTCGGGGACTTGATCAAAATTCCGACTGGAAGTCCGCGAACAGGTTTCGACCCACATCAATCCCCATCACCAAACTCGATGATTAACTCACCAAAACAGACCCCAAAAGCGCAAGGGGCGCCGCCACTACACATAGGGACATCTGCGCCTCCGGAATGGCGTTTTTGATGGGTCCTTGATGTGTGAAGGCGCCTCGGCGGGCGACGTGGTGCGCGCCGCCGAGTGAGCGGCTGGTTTGGGGTGCTGCGCTTCGACTGACGTAGCGGGAGCTACGGTTATCCAAATTGCACACAGTTTGGTGCGTTGGAGAGCTCATGAGTAGCCCTAAAAATTTTTAGATCATGTCCATGTTAAAAAACTAATGTAAAGTCACCTTATTCCCTTCGCAAAAGTGACGGTCTCGCAAATGCCTTGGACTCCCAGAAACATAGCGTGAGGCGACCAGAAAGCTCACGCGTAGACTCAGACCACCCGCAAAACATAGCCGTGAACACCCAGTAGACCCGTCGGGCCACGTTGGAACTGCCTCCACCCGGGGGCCGTTTTCCTACACCTCTAACCAAGAGTGGGTAGGCCTATTCTAGGTCTGCTTGCACGTTTTATTTCTCGAACTGCAACAGTTGCATGTCTTGACTCCAAAAACCCCTTCTTGGGACGTGCGAGGACTATGCTTTCTATCGAGTGCCGGCAAGTAAGGCTTTCCAGCCACTGGGTGAGGCTCAAGTAGCAAGCCTTACCTGTAAGGGGGGTCTCCTGCCTTACGCGGATTCTTTGTCCATTCTTAAGGTTCCACCTTGGTGTTTTGGCTCTAGCATGCTCCAACATCCGCCGTTTGACCTGAAACAAGTTGCGCTAGATTGTTTTTTCAGTTCTCATGGTATCAGAGCAGTTTCATGGGCCTGACGAGGAGCAGAAAAAGGTTTATTGTGAAAAAAATGGGCGGCCAGTGGTGCGCGCTGGACGGACAAGGGTGTGTGGGGCCGCCAGTGATGCCATAGGCCTCCTCACAGTGTAGAACTGCCTCAGGGGCATCTCGTGAGGTTGCCCAGGCATTTGCCAAGGTCAAGGAGCCATGACATAAGGGTGGGGGGCTGAGAGAATAAAATTCCACTCCACCACCACCTCAAAGGCCAACCAAAAGGAGTGTGGCCTTCATGTGGGGGCTAGGTGAAGGGCAGGGAATGGTGGGGAGGGTGTCTTGCAGGGCCTCAGCCATTCCTGTGGAATTTTCCAGAGAAAGAGAGGCTCTCTTAAGGCATCACATGCGTCACCATTTGGTGCTGTGACATTTGGGCCACCGCAGCTTGCAGCACTATTATCTCTGGGTATTTCTCCCATTGTCGGCCCCCACTATGTTGCACCGGCTGTACCCATGCCCGTGCCCGTTCCAGTGTGGGTACAGCGCATGCATATGGAGCTGCCTGAGGCACATCAGCCACTTATCCCTCCTCCCGTTTTTACCTGGACAACACAATTGGAGCCTCAATCTCCCAAGACAACTGTCCTGCCGCAGATGTTTTCCATGCTACATTCAGCAGGTCAGAGGAGAGGTTACACACATATCATCACGAACCACTTGCTTTGTCTGCTGAATTTCATGCTGTGCATGATGTAGAGGGAGTGCGGATGGGATCGGGTGAGATTTTAAGGTTTGAGGGCATGAGAACAGTTTCCCTGCAAGCACTGGTGGCTCACTGGAGTGCTGTATGTGCCGCGGCTGAAATTGAACTTGCTATCTGGAGGGCAATGGGACTGATAGGCCAACATGTCCACATTTATGCAGAAGCAGCGGTTCATGCTTTATGTCGCGAGTGGTGCCTTGCTTGCTTGTGGGCCTTGGCATGCTGACATGCTTTACCACCTGAACATGCTTCAGACTTCCTGCAGCATACGGTGACACCGACGACCTGATGACCAGGAATCTTTTCCCTTGTACAGACACGTTCCAATCTATCCCAGGAACTCACGGTGACTGTGAAAGACTCACTGCACATGGATCTCATTCACCGTTGTCTGGTGCACATCCATACCGGAACAGTGACAGACATGGTGTAGCATGGCACAGCTCTTGGTCTGCAACCCACGGACTGTCCGCATGGTCCCAAACCTTGTACATGTCTTTCCTTCAAAAAGGGAAGGGCTCATAGATAAACATTTCCACGATCTGATAATGAAAGTGGGGTTTCACTAGGCTTGGTGCATGCTGACCTGATGGAACCCATACCCGTGCTTTCAGTGCAGTATGGCTCTGAAGATGAGCTTACAATGATGGATGACTACATCAGATTCTTCTTGGAATTCCTGTTGAAGTCCGAAGGACATGATCAGCAGGCAATCCTTGAGTGGATACCCCTTGCTAAGCGTCAAAGCAACTGCAAGCTACAGATATTACGAAGGGACATAGGGGGGGAATTTCTTCAACCGTTAACAACAAAGTTAAAGGCACATGGGATTGAAACCAACTTACTTCACCATGCAATCCCCACCAAGAGCCGCTAGGCAGGTGCAATTGTACATGAGATACAAGTTGCAGGTTGCAGAGAAAAAAAGACAGAAACGTATGAAGTTGTTGAAAGAGCGTGAATGGCTGGGTTGATACATGGATGTTAAAATTACATTAGCACAGCTTTTTAACAAGCCTAAGTATACTCCATTTGGTGCATGGAGCTGGAATAACCACCCTTTCCAAGTTCACCTCCTAGCACACTCCTAGCCTAGCGGGATGAGCGGCAGTTACACTCTCACACAACAGAATTGCCATCCCTGCCATGTGCAAAACCAATAATCTTGATGGGGATATTCCTTGAAGCTCTTTGAAGGTCCTCCTGCCGCATTTCTACCTTGAAGGCCACTCCAAGCCTCCCTGGCCAATAATTGTGGCTGTCATTGGTGCTGGTAGTGCAAGAGCTGTCACTTGAACTGGACCCACTGCAACCAAACCTTGAAAATCCATATCTCCCTCAAACGGACTTCTAATGGAGTTGTGTACATTACGACAAAACCCAGAAGGAATCCTCTATGCATCTGTTGTGCCTGATGATTTTCATCAAGAAACCCACTTTGGTCCCTTCTTGGCACCCTATATCCATCATTCTCCCACTTTGAGAGAATAAAAATCACACCAGTCCACACTGTGCCCTCAGCTGTTGGAATCAATGTTCTGCCAGCGGCTTGGTCAGAAAATCTACCAGCATCATGGTTGAGGGGCAGAACTTGATGAACACCACCTCCTTTGCCACGAGCTTGCGGACAAAGTGGTAGCGCAAGTCGATTTGCTTGCTCCAGGCATGGAACTCTGTGTTCTTTGTGAGCGTGATGCCAATCATGTTGTCACGATAGATGGTCATCGCAGTTGTCTGCTGCTGCCCAAGACCTTCCAGAACCTCACGCAGCCACACTGCTTCCTTTGCTTCTTCTCTCAGAGCGATGTACTCTGCCTTTGTGGAGGAGAGAACAATGCACTCCTGCTTCTTGCTCCTCTAGCTGATTGCTGCTCCTCCAAGAAAAAACACAAAGCCACTAATCGATCTCTTTGTTTCCAGATCTCCACCCCAATCTGCGATGCTGAAGCAGATGAGGATGGAGCTGTTGTTGTCATCGAAGATGAGGCTAAGGCTGCTACCGTTGTCAAGGTAGCACAGCATGCGCTTAGCCACCTCCCAATGGGATTCACCCGGGTCGGCGCAGAACTTCCTCACTGCTCCTACCCATTGGCTGATGTCAAGGCGAATGCCAACGGCTGCATACATGAGGCTCCCAACTTTTTCTTGGTGTGGTACCTCCTCCATGGGGTTTCTTTGTTTCTTGCAGTGAGGAGCCTGCGTGATGCTCAGTTTCACTCCCACTTCCAGTGGTGTCTCCACCTTCCGTGCACCTCCCATGTTGAAGCACTTGACAATGTCGCTCACGGAAGTGCTCTGCGACAGCTCCAAGGTATGCTTCTGCTGATCATCCTTCACCTGGAGACCCAGCTAGTAGCTCAGCCCTCCCATGTCCTTCATGTCAAACCTGGCTGCAAGGGACTGCGTCGAATCTTCGACGAGCGACTTTGAGTCAGAGTCATTAGGCAAATCATCAACATGAAGTAGGATGATGACCTGGCTTTTTTCCTCTGTGCGCCCACAGACCTCATGATCTGCCTCGCTGCATACAAAACCAAGGCTAGCAAGCTTCTCATCAATCTTGTGGTACAATGCATGCGGTGCTTGCTTCAGGCTGTAGATTGCCTTCACAAGCTTGCACACACGATCCTCCTACCTTTCCACTGCGTACCCCTCCGGCTGCTCCATATTTGCATCCTCCTCAAGGTCACCATTCAGAAATGCACATGTCACATCCATCTGGTGCACCTCCTAGTCCATGGCAGTAGCAAGAGCAACAAATGCACAGATTGAGGGAAACTTTACGAGAGGTTCAAGCATCTTGTTATAATCCACACCCTCAGAAACCACATATCCCTTCACGTGCTTTGTACCTGAGAACCTTACCATCAGCATCGTGCTTGCGTTGGAAGATCCACCTGCAGCCAATCACCTGGCTACCACATGGAGCTTTATCGAGATTCCAGATCTCATTCTTCATGAGCACTTTGTACTCCTCATCTGCTGCGGCACGCCAATCTGCTACATTTCACTGTGCATGGCTTTGTTGAATGTCGTTGGGTCGTCAACAAGGGTGAGGAAGAGGAGCTTGAGGTCAGAGGACTCCTCTGAAGATGAAAAATGGGACAGGTTTAGCAGCTCTTCCAGTGGCCCCTGTTTGCTTGCAAGGCACTCGGATTGCCATAGGGGCTCCACAAGACCATGTGCACCATAGTTGAGGCGTGCAGACCTCCGCGAAAGCTTTTTCTGCTTGCTCTGATGTCTTCCCTTGTCTGCTTTGGTTGCAGGCTGCTTTGCCTCCTCAGCTCCCCCTGCTACCCTATCACCTCTACCTTCCGCTCGCTCCTCTTCAGCTGCAGGCTCTTTGGCTCCCACTAGCTCAAGAGCCAGTGTAACCGTGACTGCCTTCATAGGGCTCCATTTCCAGCCCTTCACGTCCTCCTTGAATACCACATTATGGCTGTGGAAAATCTTGCGTGCAACGAGGTTATGCGGCCGGTATCCCATGGTGTCGTAGCCAAGGAAGGTATCTTTCACACGCTTGCCATCCAGCTTGTGCGGTTAGCAGCAGGCACATGGACCAATGCGCCACGCCCTTAGGTGCATGAAAGTTGGCTTGCGTCCAGTCCAAACCTCCTCCGGTGTCATCAACGGCAAAGCACGTGTCGGGCTCTAGTTTTTCAGGAACACAGCAGTCTCGACTGTCTACACCCAGAATGTTGGTGGGAACTCCATCATTGAGAATGCTGCAAACACACTCCACGAGCGTGCGGTTTTCACACTCAGCGATGCCATTTAGCTTTGGTGCTTCATGTGGCATCACCTCGTGTTGGATCCCGCGGTTCTTGAGGAAGTCGCAAAAGTTATTGGAGAGGTACTCGCCTCTGCCATAGGTACAAATGATTGGTGCTAGTGGGTCTGGATGTGTCCGGGAATCTGAGTGGCACGGTCCCGATGTTGGTCTGATCATCTTTAGTGGTTCACGTCTTCCGTTTTGGATGAATCTGAGACTGAGCGTGAGCTTTCTGGTCATCTCACGCTATGTGAGCAAGAGTTTAGAGACATTCAGTTTTGCGAAGGGAATAACGTCATTCTGCGTTAGTTTTTGGACATATACATCATCACAACGTTTATAAGCCTAGTCCAACACACCAAACTGCATGCAACTCGGCCAAGTATAGCTTGAGTTATACTTGCCAAAGCGCAGGTCTCACCCACCACAGAAACGCCTAACGCTTCCATGATGTGCACACGCCGTGGCACGTTTCCTCACATGCGAAGCGCCTCTCCCAAGGCGCAGATCCCATTGCACGTGGTGTAGGAGTCACCTGCACTGTTTTCATGCACCTTCCCCACTTTTGGGTCGGGTTTGGTAATAGGGTGTGATGAGGTTCGAAACCTGTCCGCAAACCTGCAGTCAAAACTTTCACGAAGTCCCCAAGTAACAAAACGTATTACTGAGCTTTGTGCGACGAGCCAGGATTATGGCAAAGTCCCTCAGTTACAAACTGTAGTATAAGTTGCGGTGGATTATCCACCAGACGCCTCGACAGACCTTCCGGGACAAAATCTCCAGATGGTATTTTTGTTAGTCGGTCCAGTCGATTATCCACCGTAAGTCGAGTCGCGGCCGGCTCTCAGAGTCGCCATGCACATATCTCCTATCTCCATATCTCCCTCGATTCTTGTCCGATTCCAATTAAACAACTTCCACCGCATTCAGCCACTTGTCAACTTTTGAGAGAAATCATCCATTTCAGCATCCAAGCAATTTTGAAGCCACTAGATCCACCAGCAAGGATTTTCCTTCCTCTGGCGGCTCGTTGCCGCCTCCCGGCACCGTGTTTGGGCATGCGGAGGGGAAGTTTTTCAACATTCTCCCCCTTGCACCTGCCATGCCTGCTGCTCCAGCTTGCGCTCACTCATCTTCCGCTGCGTCCTCCAGCCCATCAGAGCTGGTCATCCCAAGTCCGACAGCGCTCATCGCGTGCCGGTCCGTGGGTTGCGCTTTGGTCAAGCAATCCGCAAGCATGTTGTGCGTGCTGCAGTGTTGCATCACCACCTGCCCCTTTCTGACCATGGCCCCTGCGTAGTGATAACGCACGTCAATGTGCTCTGTCCACCTGTGCTGGGTTGGATTGTTGTTCAGCGAGATGGAGCCTGTGTTATCCTCTTGCACCACAGTAGGCTCCTGCCGCGGCACACCAGCTGCCCCAGCAACCTGCTGAGCCACACTGCCTCCTTGACTGCCTCGGTCAGTGTTATGTACTCAGCTTCCACTACGGAGGTAGCAATGCAATCCCGCTTCCTACTGCATCACAAGACCGCTGCACCATCAAGGAAGAACACGTAGGTGGATGTGGACTTCCGCTTGTCCACATCCCCAGCGTAGTATGCATCGGTGTAGAAGACCAGATGCAAGGGGTCCGCCCATTCCTTGCCGTCGAACCTCAGGCACGCGTGTCGCGTCGCCTACAGGTAGCGAAGGATGCGCTTGACTGCATGCCAGTGTAGTGTCCCTGGATCAGCCACGTACCTGCTCACTTGACCCACCGCATAGGCCAGGTGCTGTCGAGTCGCGACCATGATGTACATGAGGCTGCGCACCGCCGATTGGTAAGGCACCCCCGCCATATCCTTCCGTTCTTCTTTTGTTTGCGGCGCCATTGTTGCACTCAGTTCACAAGTCGTGGAGACATGAGTGCACACTGGTTTGCAGTCCTCCATGCCGTATCGCTTCAACACATCGGCCACGTGTCTGGTCTGCCCCAGCTCAAGCACGCGTGCCCTCCGGTTCCTCATAATGCTCACCCCGAGGTCGTACTCCAGCTCCCCCGTGTCAAAAATCTGAAACGTGTTGCTCACCTCCTCTTTTAGCTATTGTAGGCTTGGCAGGTCTGAGGAGCACAAGATCAGATCGTCCACGTAGAGTGCAACGATCTGATGGAGCTTCTTGCTGTGCCGCATGTACACGCTGTGATCCACCTCACGTCGCTTGAAGCCACGTTGTGCCATGAAGCTGTCTATCTGTTGGTACCACCATCGCGGCTATTGTTTTAGCCTGTACAAGGACTTCCGCAGCTTGCACACCTTGCCCTCCGACGCCTCCACCCCCTCCGGCACCTCCATATAAACTTCTTTTTCGATGATGTCATTGAGGAAGGGCGTCTTTACGTCCATCTGGTGGAGATCCATATCCTTCGCGGTTTCCACCGCAAGGATCGCCCGAATGCTTGTAAACTTGGTGATGGAGGCAAACGTCTCTTTGTAGTGCTTGCCCTTACGCTGTGCATATCCGTTCGCCACAAGCCGCGCCTTGTACTTGTCTACCACACCTTCTTTCGTGAACTTGGTCTTGAAGACCCACTTGGAGCCGACGACCTTGGCGTCTTTCGGCATGTCAACCAGCTGCCACGTGTCGGTTTCAGCAATGGACACCAACTCTGACTTGATGGTGATGTCCCACTGCTTCCCCTTGGGCCGCGCAAGCGCCTCTTGTACGGTCGTCGGCTCCGTTGATGCCACAAGCATGCACCGCGTCATGCCGATCCATCGATCGGTGTCTACGTCGAAAGGCTTCCCTGCTCTCCGCTGCCTCCCGCTGTGGCACGACAGTTTTGTTGGTGTCTCATGGCTCTGCTATGATCTTTAAGACTCTACTTACTCCGGCGAGTATTCGACCGGATGGCTCCCCGCGGATCTCTCCCAATCCGGAAAATCATCCACCGGATGGGCGAGGCATCCGGAGGATTTTTCTCCGAAGCCTGACCTGAGCTCCGCCGGGAGTGTGCGCTTCGGCACCTGTGGTGCCTCCTTTGATGCATCTTTCTGCCGGATCTCTAGCCCAACTTCATCATCATCGGAGTCCTCCACGTTGGCTGCTGTACCTACTTCACCACCGTGCTCCGCCTGCGCATCTCCGATCTCTGCGTCGTCCAGCTCCTCTTTGCAGTCAAGGAGCTAGAACTACTCCCCCCGTTTTGGAGTGTTCCTCACCCTCATGTCATTGCTGCTGCTGCTGAAGCTCTGCTGCTCGTCAAACTCAACATCATAGCTGCGGATGATCCCTTGCGTGCACGGGTCCCAAAGCAGGTGCGCCTTTTGCGCACTCTCGTTGCCGAGGAACAAGCACCGCTTTGCGCGCAGTTCCAACTTACTATCGCGTCGTTGTGTCGCCTAAACCATCGCGTGCGCCCTTGCACCCAAACACCTTTAGGTGTGCCACGTTTGGCTTGCGTCCACTCCAAACCTCCTGTGGCGTCTTCCAGCCGCCCTTACCCTTCACCACCGTTATTGGGATGAGGTTGATGGTGTAGCTTGCTTTATGCATAGCCTCCGCCCAGAACCCTCACGGCAACCCTGCATCCACAAGCATTGTGTGCACCATATTTAGCAGCGTCTGGTTTATCCACTTTGCCACTCTGTTGGACTGTGGTGAGTACGGCGTAGTGGGTTTCCACTTGATGCCCTGCTACTTCATCCACCCCGTGCAGCCCACGTAGTCTCTGCCATTGGGTGGACGTAGCGTCTTGACCTTCCGGCCAGTCTGCCTCTCCACCGCTGTAACGTACTCCTTCAGCCGGTCTAGGACCTCGCCTTTCCGCTTCATGAAGTACATGTAGAGCTTCCTGCTGTAGTCATTGATGAAGGTGACGATGTATCTCGACGATGTTTGACGGTGTTTTGAATGGTCCACACACGTCGCTGTGCACGACCTCTAGCAGGTCCTTTGTCCAAGCCTTGTTGTCGTTGAAGGGCTTGCCCCACGCCTTGTCCAAAATGCAAGGCTCGCACCTTTTGTGTACTGCTACATCTGCTGTCGCGTCTGCTGCACCATTGATGATGAGGCCGCGCACCATGTCGCGCTTCATCATCTCCTTAACGGTTGTGGACGCCAAATTCCCAACCATCAGTGCCAGAGATCCAGATTAGTGCTTCCTCCCTTGGCTATGTTGACAACACGCTCGTGCAAGTCTGTTGCATCTGATGCCATGGGGACCACCTTGATCTCCACAATGTAGAGACCGCCTTTGCACTTTGCCTCCAGTACGACCTCGCCGTTGTTGTCGATGTGCATCAATGTGCCTTTCCTGCGAAATAGTACCTCATACCCCTTGTCCATCAAGCGGCTAATACTCAGGATGTCACCCAAACCGGGGACGTGATGTACATCACGAATTGTGCACAGGTCCTTACCACCCACCACGACTTCCACCTCCACGTCGCCTTGGCCGGCCGCCGGCTTGACTTTGTCGTTCGCGACCACCATTGCCTCAAAGGAATTCTTGTAAGTGACGAACCCCACCTTCTCAACCTGGGTGTGCTCCTCGGGCCCGGAATCTAGGCATTGCCTGTTGGCCTTCTTAATAAAGTGGTTCTTGTAGTTGTTTTTGCCACCGGTCTTGACCTCCTAGGGCACTCACGGGCCCAATGGCCCTCCTTGCCGCATTTGCGGCACGCACCTTTCTTGGCACCCTTCTTGCCGCCGCCCTTTCCGCCACTTCATCTGCCCTTGCTTCCGCCACCACGAGTTCTGGTGACGAGGGCCGATGAGGAAGATGAGGACTCCCTGCAGCTCTGGTACTGTGCCTCGTTGCAGATGTACTCTGCGACAGCGCCATAGGTGAGCTTGTCCTCTGACCATCCCCCGAGGACGGTGATGAGTGGATCCCGAATGTCAGGTAAGGCCATGAGGAGGGCCATCGCTTGCAACTGCATGTCGATCTTCCACCCCAGGTTGTTGCATTCTGAGGCGAGCGAGTCAATCTACTGCAGGGTAGGGATGACATCATCTCCCTCCTCGATTCTCACCGTGAGGAGCCGCTTCATCGCAAAGACTTTGTTTGCGAGCAATGTGGATTGGTGGATGGCATAGAGTTTTTGCCAAGCTTTGGCTGTCAGCTTGCAACAGTGGAAGTAGCTTCACTACGACTCGGCTGTCCCAAACACAAGGAGGATGAACACCTCAGTGTTCTTGTTTTCGAAGGCTTGCTTTTCCGTGTCCCAGGAGTCGCCTCTGTGAGCACCTCCTTTCCCAACATGACGTCCAGTAGCCCCCTATGCGCAGGGTACAGCTCAAACTGCCACCTCCATAGCCCAAATCCGGGGCCGCTTGCATACTTCTGAATGGGCTACATCTCCTTCTGTGCCATTTGCGCAGCTTCTGCTACAACGGGTTCTCAAAACTTCATGGCGACATCCACGATGATGATCCTGTGCGCTATGGAAGACGTGAACGTTGGAGACGATCAAACCCGTGGGCATATAACCCTTTGTCCGGGAATCCACGTAGTGCGGTCATAACATTCTTCTGATCGTTTTTAGTGGTTTATGTCTTTTGTTTTGGGCGAATCTGGGACTGAGCGTGAGCTTTCTAGTCGTCTGACGATATGTGAGCAGGAATTTAGAGACAATCAGTTTTGCAAAGGGAATAACATCAGTTTGCATTAGTTTATGGGCATAGACATCGTCACAACATTCATAGTCATGAGTTTTCCAACACACCAAAATGTGCGCGATTTGGCCAAGCGTAGCCTGCGTTACGCTTGCTAAAGTGCAAATCTCACCCACCACAGAAACGCCGAACATTTCCGTGGTGCGCACACGCCGTGGTCCTTTCTTCACGTGTGAAGTGCCTTTCCCAAGGTGCAGATCCCATTGCACGTGGTGTAGGGGTCCCTTGCACTGTTTCCATGCACCTTCCCCACTTTTGGGTCGAGTTTGGTAATGGGGTGTGATGAGGTTAGAAACGTATCCGCGGACCTGCAATCAAAATTTTGACTGCAGTCAGAATTTTGACCGCAGGTCCGCAGGTAACAAAACGTACTACTGAGTTTTGGACAACGAGCCACGATTTTGGCAAAGTCCCTCAGTAACAAACTGTAGTATAGGATCCAGTGGGATTATGTACCGGACGCCTCGGCAGACCTTCCGGAGCAAAATCTCCAGGTGGTACTTTTGTTAGTCTACCCAGTCGATTATCTACCGGAAGTTGAGTCGCGGCCGGCTCTCACAGCCACCGCGTACACCCCGACTTTGGAAGCCCAAATCTTCCTCAATACTTGTCCGATTCTGGTGAAACAACTTCCATCGCATCCAGAAAATTGTCAAATTTTAGATGCAACTATCCATTTTAGCATCGGAGTAATTCTGAAGCCGCTATATCCACCAGCGAGGATTTTCCTTTCTCTGGCGGCTCGTCGGCGCCTCCCGGCGCCCTGCTTGGGCATGCGCAGGAGCAATTTTTCAACACGATGCACCCTCAACGATGCCTAGCCTTCACTGGTTCATGCTACCAGTATTCGGGGCATCCAATGGACACCAATGGGGAAGAGTTTGGAGCACAAGGATGACGAATGTGAGAGTGGAGAAAACGTTGCATTC
This sequence comes from Penium margaritaceum, assembly GCA_023375785.1. Lineage (NCBI taxonomy): Eukaryota > Viridiplantae > Streptophyta > Zygnematophyceae > Desmidiales > Peniaceae > Penium > Penium margaritaceum. Next base: position 55,172 of record SZWC01013374.1, on the reverse strand, counting down.
AGTAGAACTGAATCAAAACATGTTTCTTTTTTCTTATCACATTAATATTGAATGAGATTTTTATAGCGTCTGATCAAAGCTTTCCATTGCATCCAAGCACACCCACATTGGATTGGTAGAGCCCCTGCTACGGCCATTGAAGTAACCCTTGGTGGAGCCACCTACCTTGCCTTGAACGCAAGGCAATGGGAGGCGCTTTGACGGTGACCCGTCGGAGCACCTCTCCTTGCCAAGAAGTCAAGGAGCAGTTCACCCTTATCAAGAGGAGACCTCTGGTTTCTTCTTTCATGGTATTGATGCTTTTGGGGCTCATTGGAGATGAATTTGGACCACTAGCGGTTGATTACCCCGCCACACATGTCGTGTACCAGATTCCACCCGCCCAACACCCGTATTATGTGCTCGGCTAACTTTCTGAATACCTACTCAAATTGAGCGATTCAAAGTGCTATCATGCATGGAAGAATCCAAGAAATACAGATCTAATGTCAGATCAGTTGTTCAACCACTCCTCAGTGGTCAAATCAGGGAGGACGATCAACACCTGAGGGCACTCATGACAAGGAGCACACACCATGTCAACAATCTCTCCCTTACACTGCTGCTTTAACTCCCGGTGCTTAGAACCTGTAGCATTTCCAACTTCACAGCGCAGACCAAACTCCATGCAGCTCACGTCGTGCCTGTCGTCTGGACTGTGCCTTGGTCATTGCTTTGGCGAGCATGCAGTTAGTGCCATGACGCACAGTAGCCGCATCTCCCTTCGCCACCAAGTCTCACACGTAGTGATGCCGGATCTCGATGTGCTTGGGCTGCCTGTGAAGCATTGGGTTCTGGGTGAGGCTATTGGAACGAGTGTTGCTCTTGTTTTTCACCATAAGAGCCCTACAATGACAACATAGCAACCTTCTACAACGTTGTGGCTATTTTGTGTTGTAGGGCCAATACTGACCCAGGGTTGTATAAAACAGGAATTTTGCCACACACAGCCCTATAACTTCAGAAAACGGGGAAAACACAAGGAGCGAAAAAATTGACCCCAGAGACTCATTCAATATTGGAGCCATAATTGGTGAATGTTTTTGCATTTGTTGTTGTGGTCTGTAGTGCATGTCTTCCATAGTTGCATGGTACACATCAGCTGTTGTAGCCCATGTTTTGGCTGCTAAGTAAGACTCCAGGATGGAACTGAGATGAATAAATGAACAGCTGTTTGCGTTCCATTGAGTGCAATCTACAGTTGGACGCCCCTGAGCCGTTCCGCCCAACACGTCCATGAAGAATTTTGAGCATTTTCAGACATTTCATCTATGGGTTTTGACATGCTATACGTAGGTATTGCAAATAGTGTATTGTCCCATGTTTCATTCAAATGGTAGGTTTGAACGACAAAGATAATCAAATTTCTGAGCTCCCATGTTTGTAGGATGTCTTGAAAATGCATGAACATACATCGCCATTGTAGATGCCACATTAATCATCGCCAGAGCTTGAACAATCACAATGCTGTCATGCAGTCATCAACGCATGACACTGCTGCACCCACATGTCAACAGTCTGTCTGTGTGAGCAGCCTCTCACTTGGACGGGATGAAAGAGCTTTGTTGGAACTAAGTCTCTTCCCTTCTCCTCACCGTCAGCGTCGCACACCAAGTTTCATTTGGCACTTGGTGTGCGACAACGTCTCACCATGGCAACCCAGCAGACAAGGTCATCCTCACAGCCCTCGAGGAGAAAATCTAGTGCGCCTAGGACCTTCAAGTCCCCCAACCCCTCGTCTGTCACTGAGCTACTTGATGCCTCACGCTGGAACCCTTCACAGAAGCGTCAGGTCCCCATGACTACCTGACCAAAGAACTCAGCAAGCACTGTGAGCCATACCCGACCAAGTCCAAGAAGGCAGGGTGGAGGTGCGGTTCCTGTAGCACCATCAAGTCTGGCTGCTGCTACTATATCCGCAGTCACTTCTCTGGAGACAGCAGTAGCATCGGTAAGTACCCCCATGATCCACCAACAAGCTGAGACATGCTTGACCTAGAGCGTGAGCAGCCGCCGCCGTTTGAATGGAATCCGCACAAAGAACTTCTATACAAGAGGGCTTGTACCTGAGTGGGGTATCAACGACAACCCCGTTGCGTGGGTCAAGTTGTAGGAGAAACGAGAGTGGTGACTACCTCTCTACAGCAGCAGCAAATACAAGGGTGACCTTGGAACCAGACAATGATGACGATGATGCCTAACCTAGCAGCATTCAGCAACCTTGGCAGCCCGTCCCAGCTCAACTCATCCTAACCGACAAGGTAACACTGTTTGACATCAGAAGAGCGTCCAGTTTCTGGCAATCTTCCATGGACCAGCACATTAAATGTAGTCATAACAACAAGTACCAAATTTCCATTCTCAAGCTCATGTGCATTGGAGCTCTCCCTATCTGATTCTGCCATGAAGGTATCCTGCTAGAAGTGGTGAAGAATGCTAGGAAGATCAATTCCGGCTTCAAGCTACCAAGCCGCAATACCATTATCAGTGATCTCCTTCCCAATCTAGAAAAAGAGCTAGAGGAGCTAGATGCTCCTATGAAGCAGGTTTGGGACATCTATAGCACATCTATTGCTGTGGACGTGTGAGCCAACCGCCAGGTTCTGCACATTTACAACGCCGTGGTCTACAATGCACAGGGTTAGGTCCACCTCGTCTCCACAGATGCTAACGGCCTCAATCAGGATGCAGATCACACTGTAGCAATGATTGAGGCCGCCATAGAGGCGGCGGGGGCTGGCAGAGTTGTGTCAACGATCTGCGAGACAATACTACTGTCAACAAGAAAGCATTGAGTCACCTCAACGCAAAGTACCCAAACCTCTTCTTCTGGGGATACTATGCTCACAACATTGAGTTGATCATGAAGGACATCGGCAAACATGACTAGGGTGTTTTTCTTGTTTCCAGGTTTGAGAAGATTTTCTCATTTGTGAGGAACAATGACCTGTCACAGTAGTAGCTTCACAAACGGACAGGAGGCAAGATGCTCATGCCAATGTGTGAGACTAGGTTTGCATTTTTTTTTCTTATGGTGGAGTGGCTGTTGGATCAGAAGGAAAAGACGTGACAGTGGCGTAGCGTTCTGACTTGTCTACACAGAGTTACAGCCAAAACAGTGGTTTTGGGCTGATTTTAGATCAGATCCTACACTACCACGTGCGACACCCGCCGTGCGCCGCGGTAGGTACTCATGCCATGGACCTGTGTTTTTTCATCTCTCTCTGCAAATGCTATGGAAGTATTATGACACTTTGCCTTGTGTCTCCTAGCCAGACCCTTGCCGTTGTGTGTACGACTTGTGACTGCCATCACTGTCTGACAAGGCACTGATGCCTAGTCAGCTACTTAGCTGCTAGGAAGCTTCCACGCATCTTCTGATGGTACAAGAGTAGCGAGACAGTTCTCACCGAGCTGTGCAGCAGAGACGCATCAGAGCAGCAGTAGTGAGCGTCACCGCTGGAGCCGATTCACCGGGATCTGTCCACATCACCCAACTGCCAGCAACGTCACCCACCTTCTGCACGTGAGAGTGCAGCAGCAGCACCCGCTAGCAGCAGCAGGCGGCAACTGCAGCAGGCGGCAGCCGCTAGCAGTTGCTAGCATTGGCGCTAGCAGTAACGGCAGCAGCTCACATCCGTAGCAGGCGGCGGCAGGCAACAGTAGCAGCAACAGCGTGTGGCAGCAGCAGCGTGCAGCAGCATCAGTGCATAGCAGGAGCAGCGCGCAACAGCGCTGCGCAGCAGCAGCAGACAGCAGCCGCAGCAGGCGACGGTGGGCAGCAGCATTGAGCAGCGCAACAACAGCGGGTAGCAGTTGTAGTGTGTAGAAGCAACAGCTTGCAGCACCGGCAGCGCGTAGCAGCAGCAGCGCGCAGTGGCGTCGCAGCACAACCGCAGTGGCGCCTAGCATAGCAGCAGCGCGTAGCTGCTGCCACAGCTTCCCAAACAGCTGCGCTGCTACTGTTGCAGGCGTAGGCACAATAGCAGCAGCAGCAGCCGAGCGGAACCTGCTGGGGAGCTTCTGCGCAGCTTCCGCGTGGCTATCGCGGAGTAGCCGTCCAACAGCCACGAGGGCTATCAATAAACAAAACAAGAAAAAGGGGAAACTGTGCTGGCGTCAGCATTTTCTTTGCTGATGTCATCAGGTTTGTGCTGATGTCAGCAAACCCCTACTAACGTCAGCACTTGCCTTCATCAAATTCTTGGGTCTAAAAGTCAAAAGTTGCCAGCGTTTCAGCTTCTTCAGAACCGTTGACGATTCTGCAATCCAACCGGTTTGACATCCCGGTCCACATTGAGCGCTGACATGGCCCCGACTGGTGTCAAGGACAAAGGACCACCAGATTTCTCTTCCTCGTCCTCAGGGGTCATGAGCCCATGCTCGCAGGGCCAGAGGAGTCGTCAGGATGAGATGCGTCACCTGCGGTAGCAGCAGACCGACGCCATCTACACGCTCACTGATCTTCTTCGTGGTCAGTCCATGGCCCCACAGCAGACCTCCGAGGGAGTCGGCGGTGTCACACCTTCTACAGTGCAGTTAGCATCTACACTGAGTAGATCAGTAGGACAGGAATCGCCACTTCTTGATCCTTTGGATAAGGACCCTGACATGCCAGGTATGGAGGATGACACTCCCGAGGGGGAGATTCGCGTACTTCAGGAGCGTCTCCTCCTGCCGCAGACACGGTTTGGTTCCCTGTTCTTAGAGATCCAATCCTTGCCTGATCCCTACCTTGGCAACTTTCCTCGTCCCGGTGTCTTCCCCATCCTTCGTCCTTCCCACCCTGTGGTTACTCTCCCTACGGAGCGGCAACCTAAGGACTTTGAGACACCGCCTCCACGACATGTCAGCGAGAACGGCTTCGACTGCTGGAAGACCCTCTTCCAGGTCTAGGCCACTTCGGAGGGGGTATGGCCCTACTATCACTGTCCGTACCAGGTTATAGAGCATACTCGGTGCTGACAGCGGCTTGGCCGATGCACGGACTCCTTTACGCCATGCTACGCAAGATGTCGTGGACTTTTGTCATTTCCTTGGAGAGGCCGGCACGGGCGCGGGTGCTTATCCACATCGGGGCTGGGACCTGGCTTTGTCCCTGCTTGTTACAGAGACGCACGCCACCCGCACGGCTCACATTCACGCCTTTCACTCCCTTCATCAGGGACCTGCCAAGCCCGCAGCCGATTACTGCCAACATGCCATGTTCATCGACATGCGCCTTAGGACCTCAATAGGTACACAACTTTGGGTGCTTCAAACGCTCATGATTGAAGTTTGTCTTGAGCACACAGACATCTTCTCGAGGCATAGCAACGCCGTGCACGAGCCCTTCTCCACCTCCCTTCAGCTTCTTCCTTGAGCGCATCAGCTTTTTCTCCATGTGACTTCCGCCTGTGAGGCAGCCATGGCCCATCAGGAGATTCCCCTTGCCACAGCGGTCATCACCTCGCTACCGACGCCCCTCCTGCAGTCCACTTCTTCATCCTCTGGCACATCCTCCTCTTCCCTTTCCACCCCGGGCACCCCAACTTAGGTGCAGGGTGTGGCAGTAGCGGCACAAGGGAAGAAGAACAGATGAAGGCGTGGTTTGGGCCAGTAGCAGTCGCAGCTACAGTAGTCATCGGGCTGTGGTAGTGGACGTAATGTTCACTGCTACAACTATGGCGACGTTCATCGCTACACTGAGTGCCAGCAGCCGCTTGACTGGGCGCAGATCACTCACGGTCTACAGGCTGCACACGTATAGTGGTCTGCGTCAAGCAGCACAGCCTCTGGTCGTGCGGCGACCACGACTGCAGCAGTTTCCTCTTCCCCACAGACAAGCAGTGGCAACCTGGACACACGTGACCGCATCATCGCCGAGCTCCGTTAGCTTCTGGCGCTTTGCTATGAGGGAGCTCCTACTGCCAACCCCTTCACTGTCTCCCGTAACCATGAATTCTTCTCTCAACCCCCTGTCGAGGACACTGGGCTTGCCTTCTTCTCCTAGTCAACTCGCTTTAGTGCCTGGACTCAGGGGGAACACTCGTGGGATTACTACTTCCCAGTCTTCCCGATATTCACACCTGTCACTGCTGAGTCCTCTTGTGTTTTCCGCACCCTCATTGCTTGTACAAGATGTCAGCACCTATAATGCTGAATCCGCTCCTCAGCATCTGGCCAACCCAGTGCATGCGCATGCTATGTTTTGTAGTCGCATAACCGTTACAAGCCAAACAACTCGAAGTGCGCTCACCGTGTAATTCAACACAATTTTGATGCATGTATACATAACGCTTGATGCACACTGGGCATGCGGAATCAAGCTTCTTCACGAGCCTGGCAAGGCTGCACATGGCCAGCTCTCAGTTGTACTCACTATGGTTAACGGTTTAATTCTCGAGCTGCCCGACATCCTCCGCGATGTTAAGGCTAATGAACTACAACGCCTTGCCTCCCAGCCAGTGCCTCTTAAGTCTCCTCCTGGTGTTGGTGCCCTCTCAGACTTCACCGCTGAGAGGCTTGTCACCTGGTGGACCAGCCTTCAGAATAAACGCCTTCACCAGGGTTGCCACCATCACCACTGACTCCTCTTCTCGGTCATCTGCAGCTACTACCTCCTCCTCTACCTCCATTGTAGCCACTGCCTCCACTGCCACAGCCCTCACCTCTCACGGCCATGGACATGGTCGCAGTCGTGGCCAGGACAAGGGGAAAGCCAAGGATGCTGTATTGTCTCGCATTCCTGGCAAGGTTGTACGCTGGAACTGTGGCGCGTCCAAGCATTCCGCACTTACAGGTCCTGCACCCTCTGATGACTTGCATCTTGCATGTGCAATGCGAGCGCACTGTGCGTGCATCTACGGTACATTCTGCATCCTCCCCCTCTAGCACCAACTCCAGCACCTCCTCCAGGTCCTCAAGCTCCTCCTCCACGCAGGCTTACTCCACCATTGGCGTTCCCTCCACTCCTCCATTGGTCCGATATCCCTGGGGCTGGCCGCTTCCCTATGGAGCGCCCGTCTATGTCGGGTTGCCTTCTCCAACCTACACTACTCCCGTATGGTATCCTTCCTCCTCAAGGTTCCCTGCCCTGTCTTTGACACCATTGGTCAACAGATAGCACCAGCTAGAGCATTCTCTTCTCCAAAATCTTCAAATTTGCGATCAGGGAGGTGGGAGAGTGACTACGTTGGCCACAGGTATTTCTTTTCAGAGTGACACTGTCCTTCGTGGGGACCCTTCCGGTCTTGTCCTCGAGTTCCTGTCCGCATCTCTTCTGTGGGCCGAGCACTGGCTGTCTATCATTCTTCCTTGTTGTCTTGGGGTCCTTACCTCCTCTCCTCCCTTTGTTGGCACTGTTGCTTCTTGTGGTGTTCTTCCTCATGTACATGTCTCCTGTGGCTTCTGGGTTCTCAAATCCGGCACCACCCACCACAGGATGTCCATCTGTTCCTCCTTTGTCTTTTTGGGTCCTACCGGTCATGTTTTGAGTCATGGAATAAGCATTCACGAGTGCATCCCGTTCCCTTCCATTCCCAAGTGCTTGCTGCTCCATTGCTGCCCTTCTCTCCAAGTTCCAACACTTGGCACCAGAGCTTGGTTATGCCAGTTCCAGACAGCGCAGGCCATCACTTTGACGACATAAAATCGGGTCAAACCTGCATAAATTTTGACAATTGACCAGTTGATCTTCAAGATCCCAAGACAAACGTTCCAACAAGCCTAAGATCGCAAAGATCCAACGGTCGGATTGTGCGTCACACCCAAAACAAGGTCGGCCTGTGCAACTTCCTTCTCTTGGAGAAAGACTGTCGCCTTGTGCTGGCCATAACTCCCTTGTTTCTTTGTCAAAATTTAAAAGTGGCATATGAAAATTGTAATATTTTTCCTCATATTTCCAGTGGTGCAAGTTGTTTTGCGTTCCATTGGTACGTTTAGGAGAAATGCCGTTAACAAAGTTGCTGGTCTGAGCTGGAGTAGGGGCAGCAGCATACCCAGTTTTCAAGAGGGCAGATCTCCTAACATACCCTGTTGATGATCCTGTTTAATGTATCTATCTGCCATTTTTGGAGCTGAATCTTCCAGTGGTGGGCTCAGATTTTCCAAATTCCCAATCTGTTGGCCTGTACAGTTGATTTTATTTTAGACAGATTTCTGTTAGAAGCAGCAATAGAAGCAGGGGTAGCGCCGCCACTCAAGGGCAGCGTTGAGCATCACAAAAGCTCAAGTGGCAGCAGCAGCCATTGTGACAGCCGCCCAGTCCCTTGAGAGGCTGGAAGGATATTCCAATTTTGCCTTCTGGAAGATCCGCACCCGCCTTCTCTTGGAGGAGCGGAGCTTGTGGGAGGTGGTGAGTGGCGAAGAGCCAGCTCCAGTTCTGCAAGCAATGGGCACCAGTGCAGCGCAGATGGTGGCGGAAAAGACACCGCAGAAGGGTGCAGCTGGTGAAGGTCCATCTGCAGTTGCGGCAGCAGCATCTGAGGAGTGGAGGAAGAAGGACAGGCAGGCCTACAGGCTGCTTGTCAACACCATCTCCAACCCGCATCTCCGGTATATGAGCGAGAAGGCAACGGCAAAGGAGGGGTGGTAGGCGTTGTGTTGGAAGTATGCGAGTAAGGATCCAACCTTCCTCATGCTTTTGGAGAAGAAGATGATGGCATTGAGGATGCAGAGTGGTGAGGGAATGGAGGCGTATTTGGACAGGGCCAAGGACCTCGCTAAGCAGCTAAAAGCAGCCGAGAACCCTGTTGAGGAGACTCGCTTCATCCTCCTCTTCTTGAGGGATCTCCCGACAAGCTACGGCACGGTGCAAAAGAAGCTCGACCTCAACTTCATTTGCACTCACTTGGTGCAGGTGGAGCTGCGCCGCAATGCAGCCAAGCGCAACGGCGGTAGCAGCGGAATAAAAGCAGCCTTTGTGGCCATGGGCAACCGCAACTAGTAGCAATAGTCAGGGCAGCAGAGAGGCAAGAAGAAAGGCATGTGCAACTACTACCAAAAAGAAGGGCACCACAAGAAGGAGTGCTTCAACTGGAAGAGGGACCAAAAAGAGCAGCAACCGCAGCAGAAGCCTCAGCATTAGCGCGCTTAGCAGTAGCAGCAACCACAACAGCGGCAGGAGCACTATCAGCAGCAACAGCAGCATCAGCAGAAACAGGGAAGTGTGTGCCACTTTGGTAACATGAATATTGCCAAGGAGGTACGAGACCAGTCCTTCATGGATCATTCTGAATTGTCGCCGATAGAGTTGGCAGACCTCCCTTGGTACATGGATTCAGACTGCACCAAGAGCCTGACCACGCACAAGGAGTGGTTCACGCAGCTGTTGTCCATCCCTCCCTGTCCCATTGCACTGGGTGATGATCGCATGGTGTATGCTGAGGGGATTGAAATTGTGGACATGTGGCTGGAAACCCCGTGTGGCATGGAAGTGGGAGTGTTCCACAAAGTGTTGTATGTTCCTGATACTCCATTCAACCTCCTCTTGGTCTCCTCTCTCACTAACACAGGGTTGCGTGTCATCTTCGACAATGACTACGGCTACATCCTCAATAAAAACATGGGGGAGGAGCTGGCCAGGCAGGTGAAGGAGGGCGACATGTACCGGCTGCCTGGGGCGGCCAAGGTCCCGTGTGAACAGAGCCTTGCAGCAGTGGTGCAGGCCACAGATGGAGAGATCTCGCATGCGCACTACGGCCACATCGACATGCGCGCTTTGCAACAGTTTCAGACAAAACAGATGGTGCGTGATCTACCGACCATCTCAAACTTGGAGAAGCAGTTGTGCATCGGCTACTTTGAGGGGAAGCAGCACCGTGAGGCATTCTCTAGAGTAGAAGAACGTGTGAAAGAGATGCTGGATCTGGTCTATACAGAATTGTGTGGCCCCATGTAGACCCAGAGCTTTGGAGGCTCTAGGTACTTCCTCACATTCATTGATGATTTCATCCGTTTCACTGCTGTGTACTTCCTTGCCTCCAATATACAATGCTTTGATAGATTCAAGGGGTTCAAGGCAATGGTGGAGAACCAGACCGGGAAGAAGATCAAGGCATTGTACAGAGACCGTGGTGGCGAGTACCTGAACAAGGAGTTCCAGGCCTACCTTGCAGCAGCAGGCATCAAGCCGTAGCACACCGCGCCACACTTGCCGTAGCAGAATGGTGGCGCAGAATGCACCAACCAGACCATCTTGCAGTCGGCGCGCTCCATGCTGCATGCAGCCCGACTGGCCTACGACTTCTGGGCTGAAGCTATGCGCACAGCAGTCTACATCAAGAACTGCAGCCAACAAAGGCGCTAGAGCAGATGACTCCGTACGAGGCGTGGTCCGGCAAGAAGCCAAGCGTGGGCCACCTACGCGCCTTTGGCAGCATGGCGCACATGCACCTGCCTAAGAAGAAGCAACAGAAGCTAGATGCCAAGAGCACGCACATGCTGATGATTGGCTACGACATGGCACGCAAGGCCTATTGTCTCTACGCAATGGATACGGGCCACGTCATCATCTCCAGGGACGTCATCTTTGACGAAAGCAATGTCATCGGTACCAACATCGTCTGTGAGGAGGAAATCAAACCAGCAGCTGACAAAGTAGTGGGACTAGCTGATCAAGCCCTCCTCTCCATTGACCCTTCCTCAACCGTTACAGTGGGAGAGTTACCCTACTCTCCCATGTCTGATACAACAGATACAGCGGCCTCATTCACAGCAGCAAAGGAGGTGGAAGGGAAAGCACCAACAGCAGAAATAGTAGTTGTGCCAATAGCACTGCGCAAGCCACCCGTCAATGCACTAGCTCCAGGTTGCAGGTACCCTCTCAGGGTGTGCTACAAGCATGGGGAACATACTAACTTCTGTATGCTACAGAAACGGGAGCAATGAATGTGGCAGTTGTAGCAGATTCAAATGAGCCACGGACCTACAAGGAGGCATTGGCAGCACTAGACTCAGAAGATTGGGCGCACGCAGTGCAACAAGAGATTCAGTCGTAATTTGACAATGACACGTGGGAGTTGACTGAGCGTCCACCTGGACGTCAGGTCATCAAGTGCAAGTGGGTGCTTAAGAAGAAAAGTGGAGCAGATGGTAGCCTCGATAAGTACAAGGCGAGGCTAGTCGCCACGGGATACTTGCAGCAACAGGGCATCGATTACACAGAATCCTTCGCCCCTGTTGCCAAGTTTGCCTCTGTGTGCATGCTCCTTTCTTATGCAGTAGTAGAGGACTTTGAGGTCCACCACATGGACATCAAGACGGAGTTCCTGAACGGTAACATGGAGGAGGAGACTTAGATGGAGAATCTGGATGGGTTTGTTGTGGGTGGGCAGGAGCACCTAGTGTACAAGCTGCAGAAGTCGCTTTATGGCCTCAAACAGGCGTCGCGTGCTTAGAAACAGAAGCTGGGCGCGACGTTGTAATGCATGGGGTTTGAGGGCAGTGAGTGTGACTTTAGTGTCTACCGTTGGCAGCATGAGCATGAAATCCTCATCATCATTGTCTATGTTGATGACATGCTCCTCCTCTCCAACAGCATGTCTGCATTACAGGTGTTCAAGGCAGTCATGCAGGAGAGCTTTCAGTGTTGGACCTTGGGGAGGCCTCTTACTTCCTCAGCATTCAGGTCACGCATGAACGCAAGTCACGTACCCTCTCCTTGCAGCAGACCCACTACATCAAAGACGTCCTGCAACGGTTCAACATGGCGGAAGCCAAACCCATTGGCACACCACTGGAGACGTGGGAGTACCTAACAAGTTTCAATGGAGAAGCAGATGCAGCTGAGCGACAGAAGTACCAGAGAGCCGTCGGCAGTCTCATGTACCTGATGGTGGCAACTAGCCCGGACATCGCACAGGGTGTAGGAGCTCTCAGCCACCACCAAGCTAATTCCGGACCTGAGCACCAGAAGGTAGTCAAGTGAATCTTCCGCTACCTTGCTGGCACCATCAACATTGGCATCACCTACAACGGTGACGACAGCAAGATCATTGGCTATGCAGATGCAGATTGGGCTTCCAATTCTGAGGACCGCAAGTCCATCTATGGGCATGCATTCCTCATGAACGGCGGAGCTATCAGCTGGCGCAGCACGCAGTAGGTGGTTGTGGCCACCTCTAGAATGGAAGCTGGGTATGTGTCACTCAGATTTGCAGCCAAGAAAGCAGTCTGGCTGTAGCGTCTCATGGCAGAGATGAGTGGGAGTGCTAGTGCCAGTGCCTATGCACGTCAAAAACCAGAGTGCAATCACACTGCCAAGAACCCAGAGCACCATGCACGCACCAAGTACATTGACGTTACATATCACTTCATCAGGCACATGGTGCAAGACGGTGTCAGCAAGCTGGAGTTCACTCCAACAAGCAACGAGGTCGCTGATTTCCGTACCAACCCAGTGTCCCGGGAGAAGCAGCATTTCTACATGAAGGCATGTGGACTCAGCCCACTCTGACTACGGAAAAGTGGGATATTGTTAGAAATAGGACCATCCAGCTCAATCACAGGTCTACAGGATCATGCATGGATAAAATACCGAAGTCCTACTCAGTTCGTTGATCCGAACTCACCACATGAAAGATCAGGAGGCAAGTTGTGCACAATCCAAGTTTTGGGCCGATCCAACGGTCGGATGGGGAGAAATGAAATTCTAAAGTTTTCGGGGTCATACACCATAGGAATATGGGCCAGGGCTCCATGCCTTGGTCTCAAAAGGAAAAAAGGGCGAGAGGTCCAGGGTCAAGACTAGCTGAGGACAATATCCAAAAAGACCCTTGGTACTAGTCTTGCCTTGCCAGAGTGTCCTGACTAGGATAGATGGATGTGGCCTTATTTTCTAGGTGAGGTGTGATCCTCTTGATGGTTTGGTGTGCTAGCCATGGACACATTTCAATTTCCCATGTGATTGTGGATGAGGTGACCACTAGGAGTGTGACATGAGATCATGCTCTAGCTCTCTAGGTTGTGTGTGAGTGGCCAGCCTGATTGCTCGGCTGATTGCCTCTCTTGTGTGAGCTTCTAGTGTGTTGTGAGTGAGACTTGGCCTCCATGGCCAAGGAGTGAGGATTGTGAGAGGGCAGACTGGCCCATGCTCTTACTGCCAAGGAAATACTCAAGTGTCACGAGTCTGCCCACAAGTCAGCAATGAATAAGGAAATGCCCCCACCAAAGCAAAACGGGGCTCGAGGCAAAAGACTTCCGAAACACACCGACAACGACAGGTTCATGTCCAAACTGTGCCACCCAACCTCCGCACGACCGAGACATTCGCACAACACAACCGACCAACGGTCGGAATCTACCGACTACCGGTACCATGTTAACGGTGACGATGTCTCCGGCCAATACCAACGGTTCCGCCAAACACGTCCTCGGCACTGCGACCAGCCGACCAGACGACGCGGTCTCCGCTACCGGACAAGACCTCAAGACCTCGAAACCTCGCTGAGGTCTTCCTAAACCACCAAGCCGCCTACGTGCCTCGCACAACTGATCGGGCAGCCTCCATCTGCAGCAGCTACAGCAACAGCAAAGCGGCTACGGCGACGACGTTCGCACCGCCCCCCATGAGCACTCTGTGTAGGACACATGTGTAGTACCTGACTATATATACTGCTGTAGGTAGTACTAGCCCTTGCCTCTGTTGTATTCTCTATCCTTTCAATCAAGTAATTCAGCTCATGCATGATTTCTTCTGCCCGCCTTCCGGCTGTGGCATCCGCCTTCCTGTCTTCGTGCCCGCCTCTGTGCTGTGGAGCTCCACTCATTTCCGTTGCCGGAATTCATGGTGTAGCACATCGTCTCTCCTCTATCGTTCATCGTATTCGGCTCATCCGCTCAGTCCGCCCCTCGGCGCTGCGGCTCATCGCCCGCGCCTAAGGTGCTGTGGCTCCCACGCACTGTGCCTGCACCATACGGTGCTGCACCCAGGCCATCACCGCTTGCTCCAGCATTGCTAATCATCATCTTAGCACCACAGAGCTTCGCTACATCCTCGACCCACTGCAACGTACTCCGTGACGGCATCTGCCCGTCAGCTTCCTGCACGTTCACTGAAGCTTCCTTCTAACTGGTTTCTATCCAATCAAACCTCCACTAACTGCGTGAGCCTCGTGAATTTTCCTGACACTTTCTACTTATGTACTGCCTTGTTTTGAGTGATGGAACAAGCATTCAAGAGTGCATCCCGTGCCCTTCCATGCCCAAGTGCTCCCTGCTCCATTGCTGCTCCTCTCTCCAAGTTCCAACAGTCCCAGCAGTTTGTTGTTCTTGCCTAACATTCTATACATGCCTTCCTTGGATCTCAGCTTTCTATGACCCCCCTCGACGATCAGGGCATGGATTTCTCAGCAAGTCAGGGTGTTGGCATTGTCCGTCTTCATCCCTCTATAACATGTTGTCTTTTGGGGTGCCAAATGTGAAAAGATTTATGGTGTGCCTCTCCTTGATACCTCTGCATCATCTCCTCGCTCTCCTCTTGTCTATTTTGTGCCCTCTCTCTCTCTCCCTTGATCATGTTCATCTCTTACATCGTTGCCATGGCCATGTGCACACAGATGCCATGACCAATATGCTTCGGCTTCAAACCGCTTGCCTGTCACCGTCCACTTTTCCTTTGATGCGTCCCTCTGACTGTCTAGAAAGTGGGAGGCTATCGTGCAGGACAAGCTGAGAGCTCTAGAAGACCATTTTGTGCATGAGCTGGTCAAAGCATTTCCAGGAAACGAGGCCATTGATGTCCAATGGGGTTTTTGTCAAAAGTACAAGCCCAATGGTGAGCTCAACAAGTACAAGGTACGTCTTACTGCCAAGGGGTTTTCCCATGTCCCCGGTGTTGCGCTCAACAAGACATTTGCTCCCATTGGACGTTGCACCATAGTTTGAGCCCTCATGAGTCTCGTAGCACACTCTGATTGGAGGCTTGAGCAGACGTATGTCAATAAAGCATTCCTACATGGAAAATGGGATAAGGAGATTTATATGGTTCACCCTCCAAAGCTTTCTGACGGCACCGGCAGATTTTGGTGACTGCAAAAGACTCTCTATGGCCTCAAGTAGTCACCAAGGTACTGGAACCAGGAGATCACCTCCAACCCTGGAGAAGAAGGGGGGGGGGGTGGGGGGACGGGGGGAGGGGTGTTACCAACATTGCACAGTGGATCCTTCCCTATTTTTCACCCCACTATCTGTACCATTTTCCACCATCTTCGTCTACATCAATGACTTGCTGATTGCGTCGCCAAGTTGAGAGGCAGTGGCGTACGTGAAATCCCTATCGCAGTCAGCATACAAGATGAAAGACTTGGGTCTGGTGCGTGTCTTTTTGGGCATGGAGCTTGAGCGTGACCGCGCTTGTCGTATTCTTTACGTTCACCAAGCTGCATATGTCAGGAGCCTGGGAGAGCACTTTACCTCCCTTATCTAGTCTGTGTCCCCAGCTTCAACACCGATGACTCCAGCCGGGCAGAATTTAAAGATAACACTGGATGTGTCAAAGCTAGGGGAGCCAGTGGATGTGACCGAATACTTGCGAGTCATAGGGTCTCTGGTGTACCTAGCCACCACCATGAGAGCAGACGTTGTCTTCAATGTGAATTTTCTTGCTCAGTTCTCACATCGTCCAAGGGCATGACACAATCAGGCATCGTTACGAGTCGTCGGGTATGCACTCTCTAGTGCACACGTTGGCCTTTCTTACTGGGCATAACTGTCACTGGTTGTGGACAGATACACGGACTGTGATTGGGCGCATGATGTGGATTCTCAAATTTGCACTGGCTATGCCTTCCTTTTTGGGGGAACAGCGATATCGTGGAAAAGTGGAAAGCAGGGTTGTGTGGCACGCAGCTCCAGTGAGGCTGATCATATTGCTTTTTGTGCAGGAACATGTTAGAGTGTCTGGCTACATCGACTATTGCAACATTTACGTGTTACCATACATTGCATCACTCTGCGCTGCGACAATTGAAGCACAAGAGCTGTTTCTGAGCATGATGGCATGACTCATACTTGTACAAAGCATATCAATGTGGAACACCGTTTTTTGCATGAGCGTGTGGTTGTAGGCGCTCTTCATATTGTGTGGGTTGACACATGATAGTAACGAGCTGACGTCCTCATAAAGGCATTTAGCAGCAAAATCTTCAGGGAAGCAGTTCACGGTGTTGGGCTGCTGTGCATTCGTGATGCTACAGGCTGATCCATCGTGCCAATGCCTTTGTACAGTTCTGTGTCACTTATTGTGATTGTGGTGTTGTGACTGTGAGTATGAGTGTCTTTGTGCATGTCGGCTGTGAATCATGGGGGAGTGTTGGTTATGTGTCAGTACCACACGGTGACCTTTGGCCTCGTTGCACACTCACCTCACTGATGCAGGTGACTGACTAGAGAGAGAAAATGCTACACGCTGTCCCATCATGAGGATGTGGCTGCACAAAGGCCCGACCCTTCGGATCAAGTGGACAGCGCCCCTCAACAGCCTTGCATGTGCCTCATCCACATCTGAGATCACTTGCTTCTGTTCTTTTTATCAAAGATTGATCTGGATGCTCACCAGAACCTAGTTTCTTCCAGGTGCTTCACCGGCAATACATTGAACAGGGTTGTTCCCAAATTCAGTGAGTGGTGTTTCGATACAACCACTCTCAAGGGTAGCAAGTGAGAGCGAGCTCGCTGTTGATAGCTCGCTCCCACGTAGAGCACCTCTGTGACTTGCACCTATTGTGACTCGTGAACTGCATGTGTAACTGTGCATAAACTTCTCATGCCATGGCGTCGTGATTCTCATGGTTTCCACCACCTGTCTCATTTTACTCTCACTTGTCTTGGCTTCCTACAGATGCCCAGATGCACCCCTACACTGTGTGTGCTGCGCCATGTTATGCTACAAAAGAAAAAAGCATGTCACAATTATCCTTGGAATCAAGCTCTCAAAACATGTACGTGCCAGCACTCTTGCACTTGGCTGAAAATTCAGCACTGTGTGCTCCACATTGTGTTCACCGATGTTGCACCCAAGAGCTTTAATCTAGATCAATCACCTGTAGTTGATGCTCCTACATCGAGATCGAGACCGGTCTAGATCTCGCTGGTCTCAATTTAGTCTCCTCTTGTTGTCTCATACCACACGTCATCAAGACAATCTCGGTTGTCTCGAGTGAGACAAGACAAGACCAAGAAAGCCTGGCTGCTACCTCGGTACTGGACAAGATTCTCATACCGTATCTAGGTTTGACGGGTTGCCAGTGAACTGCACGGCGCGGTTCACGCCGCTCCGCAATGATAGCCAGGACGGTGTGAACATGAGCAAACATCCGCCGCCGGCACTGTGCATGCGACCCGGTCCGCACGCGCAGGGCCCGCAGATTACTCAGGGATGTGTGTCTGACTTGTTGGTTAGTGAGAAAAAAACAGATCCAGACTATCAAACCAAAGATTTTCCTCTGATGTTGCGCTCCTCTCAGCCAATGATGCTCCACCGAATGGCACTGTCAAGTTTCTAGCGTAGATGCATTGAACTCGTGAAGATTCTGCATGTCACTTGGACACGTGTTTCTCTATCTGCATAATTTTCATCTATTAATAACCATGATTTGCATGACAAACAGACTCGCACTGAGAATGAGATCAATTTTCAAGCAATCTGATGATTTTGTAATAAAGGCATTGACATAATTTGTGTGTCATGGACCACGTTTCTTGCACATGAGTCTGACACGATGGCTGTTGTGGAGGAACAACAGCAAGGATTGTAGGGGTAGGAAGAGCTGGGTCAACATCCCCCTGCAACCGAAAGAGTGGAAGGAGGGCGACAGCGGACGAGGGACGGTGGAGGTCACGAAGGGACACAAACTCAAAAACCAGGGCATTGCGAGAATCAACGACGCGCTGGCGCTCTCGGTCCCAGAAGTGCCAGGCCTTGTATTAGACGGACACGCCCAAGAAAGGAAAGAGGCGAACATGGGGGGCGAGTTTCCCATCACGATGATCCTCCTGGAGCGAGACAAAGGAGATGCTACCCCAGAGGCGAGCAAGAAGTGTTGGATCTGGAGGAGAGAGGGAGCCTTGGAGCAGCGAGCATGTGTGATTGGAAGGGCATCACTTGTGCTGAAGAATGGTTGTTGAATCACTCAAAGTGATGGAGTACATATAGAGCTAGAGCTTGGGCAAGTCAGCCCTCTCAAAAGCCATACCACTTAGCCATGGAGGCTAAGGCTCACACACTAGAGTCCATAATCTCACACAAGGGAGGAAATTAGCCCAACAATCAGGCTGACCAGTCACACACGACCTAGAGAGCTAGAGAATGCTCTCATGGCACACTCCAAGTGGTCACATCACCCACAAACCCATGGAGAATCGCCATGTGTCCATGGCTAGCACACAAGGATCTCACCTCACCTAAAAAGTAAGGAGAGGTACCTTTATCTTAGTCAGCACACTCTGACAAGGCAATCCTAAGACCAAGGACCTTTTTGGATATTTCTCCCATCAGGTCTTGACCCTGGACCTCTTGCCTTTTTCTTTTCTCAGGCTAAGGCATGGAGCCATCACCCATGGCCACCCAGACGTCGGCGGTCCATGACCCCCGAAACTTCAAAAATTCATATCTCCCAATCTGACCGTTGGATCGGCTTGAAACTTGGACTGTAGATAATTTGCCACCTGATCTTTCAATGGTGAAGACGGATTGATGATCGGAGCAGGCATCTGGAAGTTTCTCGGAACTTGCTCCTGTGGACCTGAAACTGAGCCGGATGGCTCCTTTCCCAACAATCTCCCACTATGCCGCGGTCAGAGTGGGCTGAGTCCACATGCCTTCATGCAGAACTGCTGCTTCTCACGGGTCACTGGCTTAGTGCAGAAATCAGCGACCTGCCTGCTGGTTGGAGTAAACTCAAGCTTGATAGCACCCTCCTGCACCATGTGCCTGATGAAATGATATGCGATGTCAATGTGCTTGGTGCGTGCATGGTGCTCAGGATTCTTGGCGAGTGCGATTGCGCTCTGGTTGTCGACGCGCACAGGTACTGGAAATGCTACACTCCCACTCATCTCCGCCATGAGACGCTGGAGCCAAACTGCTTCCTTGGCTCCAAAGCTGAGAGAGACGTACTCAGCTTCTGTGCTCGAGGTGGCCACGACCACCTGTCGCTTGCTGCACCAGCTGATGGCACCTCCATTCATGAGAAACACATATCCAGAGATGGACTTGCGGGTCTCAGGATTTGAAGCCCAATCTGCATCTGTGTAGCCAATGATGCTGTTGTCGTTGCCGTTGTAGGTGATGCCGACGTTGATGGTTCTAGCAAGGTAGCGGAAGATCCGCTTCACTGCCTTCTGGTGCTCCGGTCCGGGATTAGCCATATGCTGGCTCACAGCACTCACAGCTTGTGCGAGGTCCGGCCTGGTTGCCACCATCAGGTGCATGAGACTGCCGACGGCGCTCTGGTACTTCTGCCGCTCAGCTGCATCTGCTTCTCCACCAAAGCTCACGAGGTATAGCCGCGTCTCCAGCAGCGTGCCGATGGGTTTTGCCTCTGCCATGCCAAACCGCTGCAAAACATCCTTGATGTAGCGGCTCTGCTGCAGCGAGAGAGAGCGTGACTTGCGGTCACGCGTGATCTGGATACCGAGGAAGTATGATGCCTCCCCGAGATCAGACATCTGGAAGCGCTCCTGCATGGCTTCCTCGAACACCTGCAGTGCAGACATGCTGTTGGAAAGGAGGAGCATGTCATCCACATAGACGATGATGATGAGCACCTCATGACCATGCTGCCAGCGATAGACGCTGTATTCACACTCACTGCGGTCAAACCCCATGCACTGCAACGCCGCATCCAACTTCTGGTTCCAAGCACGCGACGCTTGCTTGAGGCCGTACAGCGACTTCTGCAGCTTGCAGACCAGGTGCTCCTGGCCATCCATGACGAACCCTTCCGGCTGCTCCATGTAGATCTCCTCCTCCAAGTCACCATTCAAGAATGCCGTCTTGACATCCATGTGGTGAACCCCGAAGTCCTCAGCTGCTGCATAAGAGAGGAGCGTGCGCACATAGGGAAACTTTGCAACAGGGGCAAAATTTTCTGTGTAGTCGATGCCCTCCTGCTGCGAGTAGCCCTTGGCGACCAGCCTCGCCTTGTACTTTTCCAGATTACCATCTGCTCCCCGCTTCTTCTTGAACACCCACTTGCACTTGATCACCTTACGTCCAGGTGGACGCTCAGTCAGCTCCCATGTGCCGTTGTCCAACTGCGACTGTATCTCCTGTTGCACGGCTTGCGCCCAATCTGCTGCATCCGGTGCAGCCATGGCCTCCTTGTATGACGTTGGCTCATCTGAAGCTGCTGCAACTGCGACGTTCATCTGTTCTGGTTTCTGCAGCATCCAGAAATGTCCGCGCTCACCAAGCTTGTAACGCACCCTAAGAGGGTACCTGCGACCTGGTGCTGGAGCGTTAGCGGGCGGTTGGCGCGGTGCTGCTGGCACAACTGCTGCTGCTGGTGGTGCTACATCTCCCTCCTCTGCTTCTGTCGATGAGGCAGCTGTATCTGCTACATCAGACATGGGAGAGTAGAGTGATTCTCCCACTGTCACAGTAGAGGAAGGATCGGGAGAGACTAGGTCTAGAAGGATTTCTGCTCCCACTGTCTCGTTAGCTGCTGGTTCTGCTGCCTCTTCACAGACAATGTTGGTGCCGATGACATTGCTCTCGTTGAAGACGACATCTCTGGAGATGATGACGTGGCCTGTATCCCTCTCGTAGAGGCGATAGGCCTTCCTTGCCACGTCGTACCCAATCATCAGCATCTGCGCACTCTTTGCGTCCCATTTCTGTCGCTTTTCCTTGGGCACGTGCATGTGCGCCAGGCTGCCAAATGCTCGGAGATGACCCACGCTCGGTTTCTTGCCGAACCACGCCTCGTATGGCGTCATCTGCTCTAGCGCCTTCACCCTCGAAGTGTCCTGCGGTGCCTGGCCCTTTGCTTTCAGTGTCCATGACGTCTAGCTCACATGGAGTTCCGGCCTCGCCTGTCGCGACCCCGTCAGCCCCGTCTGAGTCTGTCCCCTGCGCACTCCTCGACGACCCCCTCTACTCCTGACGTGTCTAGTCAGTCTGCTCCTGATCCTCCTCTGTCCGATGTGCCTCTAGTTCCTGCACCTGTCAAACCCTTTGTTCGTGGCGGGTGCCTCCGTGCACTTCCTACCCGCACTTCCAGCAGCACTACGTCATCCGCCTGTCCCTCTCAGTCATGCCCTGCGCAGTCCCCGGTGTTTCCGACCGGCATGGACGCCTTGGGCTTGGCTAGAGGGGTTGTCCACCGTAGCTCTGCCCCTAGCTATGCACTGCTCACGTTGGAGCACGAGCACGCTATTGAAGCCAACGTCGCAGAGTGTCACGCAACTGTTGCTGCACCACCATCGTCGCCCAATCCTGTCACAGTTTGACGGGCACGTGCCACGCTTGACGCAAAGCAGTGGGAGGCTGCCGGTTGAATACCGTAGTCCCTCATGTTCGCTTGTTTTTTAGAGCTAAATAAAAGGAAAGTTAAAAATGACTGTAATTTTCAGCCTTGGAATTTTGGAGCTATCCGTCCAAAAGCCCTCATATTTTCTTAGTGTTGGATTCATGTCATTATCACACGGTGACCTCTGGCCTCGTTGCACACTCACATCACTGATGCAGGTGACTGACCAGTGAGAGATGACTCCGCTGATTGACACGTCCTGACCAGAAGCTGAGAAGACAGGCCATGGAGAAGCTCAATCAGAGCTTGTCAGATTTATTTTGCACCGTTCACATGCTTTGGTGCACAGTTTGTCATAACCGGGTTTCTTCTCTAGACAGGTTGTTGCTTGTACGGTGTCCTAGTTTAGACTAGGGATTTATTCTGTGGGCAGGTGGGGTCGAATCCCCAATTTCGAGCTCGCTGCAGTGCTCGCTCGCTCGCTCGCTCGCTGCCCGCTCGCTCGCTCGCTCCCACCTGCACGTAACATCTCTGTGACTTGTTACTCACTTTTTTTCTTGTTTCCTCTCACTTCTAACTTCCACGTAAACCACAGCGTGCTTGATGTCTTTCTTGCACGGTTCCAGATGCTACTTGCTTGTCTAGCACAGTAGCCTAC
>SZWC01013374.1:4052-19833 GCA_023375785.1 Penium margaritaceum | reverse complement strand
GGAGGAGGAGGAGGAGGAGGAGGAGGAGGAGGACGAGGGGGAGGAGGACGAGGGGGAGGAGGGGGAGGCGCCGCAGGTAGAGGAGAATGATGAGGCGGTGGTCGTCGTTGAGGTGGAAGAGAAGGAGGGAACGAGGGGGAGGAGGAGGAGGAGGATGCGGCGGTGCGGGTGTGGCTCGGATCAGGATGAATCTGGCTCACAGCGAAACAGACGTGGCCCGCACAAACAATGGCCTACGTAATGGCGGATACGGCCGTCGTGGGTGCAGATCTGGCGATGGGACAGTACCGGTTGGGGGGGGAGGGGGGGAGGGGAGGAGATCGCCGGAGGGAGTGCGGGGATTCAGGCAGGATGCGGCGGCTCGGTCGAGGTGAGAGCAGGGGCGGGGGAAAAGTGCCGTGTGCCCGCTGTAAGCCAAGGAAAGGCAGGCGCAGAGCTGGACGTAGGGAAAAGCGGCACCTTATTGATCCTTGCCTGCTTTCGGGATGAATGCGGTGAAGGAAGTAGACCATCCACGATCGACGGAGGTGGCCGCCACAGCTAGCGTGCAGTGGGCTGCTTCCGGCAGAAAAGAGCGTCCTGTGCCGAGTTCTCCTGGTCGGAAGTTATGCGGTGTTCTCCTGCTCGGTGGTGAGAGTTCAGAGGTGAGACTTTTAGCGGGAAGTGGTTAAGAATGCTCACGTGGCGGTCAACGCTGACGTGTGTTTCGGCACAGGGGGTGGACACGTGCCTTTCGATTTGCCGCCGTTAAGCGTTGGTAGCGAAAGTGGTGGAAGTGGTGGAGTACGGAGTTTGTACGGTTCCTCGCTTCTGAAGCGAATACATTCACTTCTCTCGTCGAACCGCAGCCAGATTCGTGACTTCCGAAGCCAAAGTATCCACAGTTTCAAGTTAGTTATGTTAAAGCCGTCGCCGAGCACGGTGGTGTCGACGGCCCTAATAGTCACGCTCTATACACGATTAATTTTATTGTAGCTTCTGTGTTTGAATTTGTATGCTTGATTCGGGCGTTTGTGTCGCGTGCAAAGCGGTTCAAAAGCTCTGAAGTTGTTGCGACTCGTCCATGCGATTCGACAGTCAACGTGAGACGACCAGGTGCAAGGGTCGACTCCCCAATTGTAAGGAACAGCCTCACTTCCAAATGGTAGCCATACCAACGGTGTTCGACTTTGGTAGTAGACTTCAGAAGTTAACTGGCATTCTTGGCGCCCAAAAACGCTCTTTTGAAACTCGCTTCTCACAACAGAGCAGGAGAACACCACAATAGAAGCAAGAAGCGAGAATTTTGGCTCGGCATGCTAACGGGGCGAGGTCAAGGCCGGCGTGTGCTTTGGCGGCACGTTCGGCACGGAAAAACGAAAACCTGACGTGTTAGTTTGGAAGTCAGGGTGACTTCGGAAGCCAGGTACGGTATCCGTACTGGTTTTGGCTTCTCGGAGTCACTTCTTTGGATGAAAACGATGAGCCGCACTCAGATACCTTTGATGGAAGTCACTTCCAAGTGTTTACTTTCCCAAGGTTTAATCTAGTAAATCTCACCGCTCGATGTACGTTTTACGTGCAAGCAAATTTGCGCGTTCCAATTCTCCACTTTGAATGCCTTGTTCGGGTTGCCATCACGCAACTCGAACTCCCTCGAGTCGACGCTCGGGCCGCCCTGCGCCTTCTACCTAGTACGTCAGTCGACCGATGCTTTGCAGGTCGTGGGTTTGAACATCGCAGATGGGGAACACAAAAAACGTTTAGAAGTAACCCACACATTTGCCATCGAAAAGTTGTCTGCACGAATTAGGAACTTCGTTCGACTCCCGAAGTCGACTTCGGAAGTCATTTCCGTTCCTAGCTTTTACTTCCGGTGGTCTTCTATCTTCTGACTTCCGACCAGGAGAACTCGCCACTGTTGAATATGAGGTGGATTCTCCGGGAGGACCGCAATGGGGATGACGTTTCACTCGATAGTGGACAACACACATCTACTTTGAGGCTGGTCCTCACTAGCAGAACGTTACCATGGTAGGAAAGGTGCACGCGGTAGAAGGTCGTGTGTGACGGGCCAGCGCTTCACAATTCTTTAGAAAGATGGGCTTACAACTAATCAACGTCGTGCGAAAGGTTGGCGAGGAGGCGATGCAAAGTTTTTTGGGCTACATATGCCGCGTTCGGCAACATTTTTTAGTGAAGTTATCGTGGCAGTCGAACCTCCTCTCAAGGCTTTCCCGAGGTCTGGCCTGACAGAAACAGCTTCGACGCAAAAAAATGTTTTGCCGCTTTTGTAGCGTGTTGTAAGGTGAGGTTCGGCAACGAGGTGCACAGATTTTGTGACGAAACCCACAAAAAGGGCAGGCTTTTTGAAGAGATGAAGTGGGGTTTCTAATAGGATTTTGTTTGTGCCCATAAAAATTACTGTCTTTTGCTGGCCACTAAAATCATCAAAACTTCTCTCTATTCGCGTTTTCGTATTTCTATGCTCAATTTGCTCTGTCCCGTTGGTGACCGGACAGGGTAATCGAATGCCTTCAGCTGCGAAGTACTGATCCGTCACTTTCCCCTAGAAGGGAACGGACAATGGCACAGAGCCACCAACGGTACAAATCTCAGCCTTGTTGCGCTGGAAAAACACAAACAAAAACGTGGACACAAAATTGTGGGAAGGACGTCCAAAAAGGTGGGAAAAAAGTTTATCTACAATGCCGGGACTACAAGCCAAAAAACCGTGCAATCTAGGTTCGACACTTCCTATAGAAAAAAAAAGGGGCTTCCGAAATGCGACCATTGTAACCCTCTTACAATCTTGTTGTTATTGTGATTGGTCAACGTCAATCACGAAGCATTTCAAGGTTACGTAGTAACCTATAGTTATCGGTTCGTGGACTTGCTTTTGGAACGTCCGCCAACCTACAGTTTGTGATTGTTGCTTTGTGTCTCTGAAGGACACAGGAAGTAAACCAGAGAATTTTGACATGGTCGAATTTCTTAGATGCATTAACTTTGATCGCCATCACACTTTCCGGACTGGTCAACGAGACAGGCTCAATCAACCGCATCGTTCTCTAGACAACGAGACAAACCAACTTGTACATACTCCAAGATGGCTGAAACCACATACCCGGCTTCAGGTTACAATTTGACATAGTATAAACTACTCAATCTATGTGCTACAGAAGTAGGAAATTTCAATCAATATAAATAATGCCAATAATTATGTAAAACTAGCTATAAGATATGTTGAAACTACAATTGGTGGTCATAGACAAAGTCACCAAGGATCATTCATACATGATGGTCTAATCATAGATATATGAATTCAACACTACATACAATGGATAAGTTTGATAAATTTTGTTCAATTTATACTTATCTAAAGTTCTAGATAGATGCATGTAAATGTATACAAAAATGCACACATTTATGGATACAATGAATGTGCAGAACATAGTCCATGGAGAAATTCCATGTGTGAAAATTATTCAAATACAGTAACTTTTTACATATAATTAATTTAAATTTTGGTTTGAAAAGAATAAATCGACAATCTCTCTTTTGGAGAACATCACATTTGGAAGTACTGTGAAAAGAAGCCAAATTTAAAAGTAGAGTTATATCCCTGAAGGTTGAAATCATGTTTGCCATTTGAATCATTCTTTTACAATATTCTTTTATTTCGTACATTTTCATTCACATGTTTTTTGTGTTCCCTTTTAGACCAAAATTGCATGGATCACTATGTAATCATGTGCACCTTTGTGCAACATTGGAACCTTGTTTCAAAATTTAACTTTTTTTGCTCTCTACTTTGCTCCTTGGACTTCGGAGATTGCCAAGCATCGGACACAAAAGGTTAGACAACGGGTCTGTCCACATCCAAACACGGGTTTGTCAGAAAAGAAGGAACCGAACATTGCGGGGTCGGACAATCGAAGCCAACCGATGAGAGAATGTACAAGTACGTGTTCGGTCCAACCCGTCAGGTTAGACAACGAGACGAGTTGTTTGACTATTCAGACTAGACAAGCCAAACAAGTGTGCTGGCGATGAAATTTTAAGAGCTTAAAAACCATTGGCACACTCATGCAAGGAAAGAACCCTCAAATCTTAAATCATAGAAACATGTTACGTTCCTACATTGATTTCATGGTTTTTTCATATAAAAAGCCCACCTTTGCTTGTTTGCTTTGAAGAGCAACATGATTGTCCAACATTGTTGAACAACACATCTATGAATGAATGTCATTTTCTTAGAAGATGAATAACTTTTTTCTCTACCTTGATTGTTGAGAAAAATGGACATGGAAAGTAAACATAACTTCTTTTAGTTACATGGGGTGTCTTTTGTGCTTTTTCATTTGATGAGGAAGTTTTACAGTCATTTTATTGTCTCCAAAGCTTTTAAAGGTTATGGAAGGAATCTCACAAAATAGGATTGCATCAAACATGTTTTCTTGGATTACGAAGTATCCCATTTGCAAGTTGTTTGGACAAATGAGGGAGCTCTTCTTTGTTATTCTCTTTTCTTGTACAAATTAGACCCACTTAAATTATTTATGCCAAAAAAAACATGATTTCTGGATTAGCCACTTTCTTTTTGCCCTTGCTTTAAAGAGCAGACAAGTCTAACACGTGAACCCACGTGCACACACAATGCACATGAATAAAAAATACAAGTAATAAGTCCTCCTATTCACGTGAAAATTCTAATTTTCTCTCTTCATGCGGCGAACCGGCGGGAAAATTGGCCAATTCTGCCAAAACAGAGGTGTTCGAGGGTCTCCAACCCTCAAACCGTCCTGCTTTCCCGTCTACAGCTTGAGGAAGCAGCCTAAGCCACATGGATGGAGCCACACTAGACTCCTCCCACGAAAGTTTGAGCTATCCTTAACTTCAACCAGTGGGATTTGAAAACCGACGATTTGATATTAGTGTAGCGGTATTCCCTGTAAGTTGGGTGGACTAAGTGAAAACCACGGTGTTTGTAGGTCGGAGACCATTTCTTTTCACGCTCATAACTCAATGAATCAACCCGAGCCATGTGGAGAAAGCATCCATAAATGCTTTCCCTTTTCTTATGTAACCCTGTGCACGCTTTGCATGCAACACACTACCATTGTTTTTTCTTTTTCCCTGTGGTCTAACCAGTGAGGAGGGGGGGTCACCTAGACACCAAAAGCATCCCATGAATTGAGTCCGGCCCCCAAAACAACAGCTTGTATACATTGGGGTGTTTCCACCAGAGGCGGAAACTTTCAAGCAAGTGAAAGGTGGGGTATCCTTGTCTCTCGTCTACATTGCAGAACGGGGAGGTCCAAAGGAACATACTTGACTGTTTTCTCTTTGAGCGAGTTTTGTTATGGCAATTGATTATGCCAGCTTTCAAATGCACAGCCAATTATAGAGTGTTTGGGAAGGTTTGTCTGAGTTTTGTAGTTGGGTTACTTCTTGGGGATGCTCATCAATTCATACCATATATCATGAAAGAGGTGTGCTCTGAGGAGCTCCCCAAGGGGATGTGCGTAATGTACGAGGGGGCCTCAGGGAAGATCTTTAACTTCAAGGTTCTTATATGGGATGAAAGCCCTATTTAGGGTGCAGAGTCGAGACGTCATAGGGTGTAAGTTGCGGCATTTGAGAAAAAAGTGTTTGATGCTTTCTTTTGCAGGACAACGGGGGCAGTTTGGGGATGCTAGTGGTGGGAGGAATTGGTAGCAAGCGTTGACTTGGATGATGGGGAAGAAAATACAGAGCATTAAGTCTTGTGTGCGTAAGTTGACTAGGAGGGCAAGGAGTTTGTTATACATACCTTTCCAGTTAAAGGAGGATGAGGGATGGTGCTTGGCCAATGAGAGGCGGCATGATGGGCGTGTATGGAGGGTGGCGAGTAGCCGTGCGTAGATGTCTTGGAAGGAGGATTTCTTAGGGTGGAGGGGGTGGCTTTGGCATGTGTTGAGGGTGATTGTCGAGACGTAGAGGCCTTTCTTGCTGTAGAGGAGGATGGCGATTGCAAGACGGAGCACGCTTGGGCGAAGCCAAGGGTGGGGTCGGACTTTTACTATGATGTGGTAATTTGGATAGGTTCTCATATTCTTCGATATTGGTTGGGGTTCAGCTTGTATCCAGTTGGTGGTGGAAGACTGCCAAGGGAGGATAAGGTGACATGTTTGGTGACCGGGAGGAAGTCCAAAGTGGATTCAGGGTTTAGCATGGCTTTTTACCACGATAGAGGGAGGTGATCAACAATGCTTTCTAGAATGGCAAGCTGTAGTTTTGTGAGTGGTGGGTGGAGGGAGGTTCAAAGCTCGAGGGAGGAGAGATATTGAGCTTGTAGTTCTCTTGTCAGAAGGAAATGCTCATTGTAGGCTTTTTCAAAGGGGGTACCGTCTGGTTTTGTGAGGTTCCGATTGTATGTCAGTTATTCTTGTGCAATATCTGATTGAATGAGATGTGGTGATCGAATTTCAGGCTGTGTAGCTAGAAAGAAGTTTAGAGCTAAGGTCCATTTTTGTGGCAGTGGGGAAGTTGGATGAGTGTGATGTCAGGGTGGGAAAGGAAGAATTGGCATTTCTCGGGATTTTTTTGTGTGTACAGGAGGGTGTCTCTCCATGCGTGCAACCCTGGTTTGTACATATTGTAGATTCACTTGGCACCTTGTGATGCGATGAGGGATGGCCATTTTACTTCCGAGGCCTTGATGTTGTGTGGGGGTTATGGTAATGTCCTTGGAATAGACACGGATTGTCTTTTCATTGTCTGGCCTGTTCCGATGTGTTGAGATGAAGTTCAAGAGCGCAGATTCAAGAGTATGAAGGGTGTCTCTTGGAGACTATGTAGGAGTACTATAGGAATTTGGGATTAAGGTAAGAGTTCATGGCCATGGTTTTTGTGCGGAGTGGTGCGCAGAAGTTGTTCCAGAGTGGGATTGTCGCTTTGTTCTAATGGATGAGGGGTATCCACGTGTTGTGGGGGTTAGAATTTTCTATGGAACTGTATGCCTATGATGAAAATTGGACCTTCAGAGGTAGAGTAAGGAGCGTGGACAGGGGTTGGTGTGTGGGTGCCGATTGGCATTATGACTGCTTTCCAAATGTTGGTGCGAAGACCTGTGATTCGAGTGTCTGTATAGAAAACACAACTGCATTGATGGAGTTCGGGATGTGATCTTGCAATGATGGTGGACTCGACGGCATAGCCGGCGAATTTCTTCGGATGTGTGGGGCTAGGGAGATGCCAGTGAGGCGCTCGCGTATCTAGTTGGCAATTGGCTCCATTGCATTGATAAAGAGTGCAAGCGCTAGTGGGCATCCTTGGCGTACACCAGAATCAAGAGAAATAGGGGTAGTGAGGTGGTCGTTTATGAGGAATTGGATCTATGTGTTGGAGTGGAGGAGTATTACCCATTGGATAAATTTTGGGGGGAGGCCGAGGTGGGCGAGCGCTTCATACATAAAGGCTCAGTCGAGTGAGTTGTAAGCCTTTTCAAAGTCTGCCGCTAGGTAATACAATGGGGTTTTGGTTTTGGTGGCCCAATGATGAATGTCTTGGAGTTGTGCGAGAGTGGGTTGAATATTTTGACCGGGAGCAACCCTCATTGGTCCTGGTTTATGAGGTAGGGTAGGGCCGTCTTTAAGCATTCGTCAAGGAGCTTTGCAAGGATCTTGTATTCAACGTCTAGAAGAGAGATTGGTCTATCTTTAGTGAGTAGTGTGGCATCGTCTTTTTTGTGGAGAAGAACAATGGAGTTAATGAAAGTGGGGTGGCGGTGGGGATGGTGAAAGAGGTTAGTGCAGTGTGTTGGAGAAGTTGGGTGGTGCAACCATTCGAATTGATGTTTTTTTTTAACTTTTCTAGGAGGCGGGCTTTGTGTGAGGCCTGCGAGAGAACTGCATATGCAATTTCAGTGGTGATGATTGGGCTGTTGAATTTTTCATAAATGGAGCCATTTTTCCAAGCGTGACGGTAGAAATCCTACAAAGCTGGCTACTTGCTCTGGTTTTTTGTAGATGTGCTTAAAGAAACGTTCTACTTCTGTGGCAATGGCTTCCTGTGTGTACAGGTTGTCTCCAGCTGGAGTGGTAGTGCAGGTAATCAATATTTGAGCTTTGTGGGAGTGTAGTTTCCTGTTAATGACGGAGGATGGGGCGGTAGATTGTGTATTCAATCGGATTTTGGCGGCGTGGGTGAGAAATGCTACTCTCTGTTTGAAATAACGGTCTAACTGGCGTGTGGCCGTTTCAATGAGCGGAGTCATCATGTGGTCATTGGTGAGGTGAAGTTTTTGTCAAAGACTTGCGATTTTGTGTGTGAGATGAGCTATGTTTTTCTTCCTTTTGATGTTTTCTTGTTTGCTTAAAAATGTCAGATGGGTTTTGAGGTGTGTTTTGTATTCAGGCCATGACCTGAAGGAAATCTTGGTGAGGAGTTTCTGTACCCATTTGGTTTGCAAGAGGGACGCGTTCAAATGCCAGTAGCCTGGGCCCCTGTGTATGGACTCGAGTGTGAATTGAATTTGGAGTGAGTTGCTGGCTATGTGGTCAGGGATGCATGAGGGTTATGCAATGTATGATGAAAGGGAAACTTGTTTTGGTGTAAACATTATCAATAAGGAAGAAACAGGTATGTTCCTTATAGCAAAAGCTGAACTCTTTAGCTATTTGGTGTTTCATTTAGAAAGTCATCCTGGAATTTATGATATTCCAATATGCGAGAGACTGTGTGGTCTATTGTGTTTGAGGGTGGCGATCTAACCAAAGATGATGTGACATTGTTAAAGAAATCCACAGGGATGTGGGCTTTGAACACTGCTAGTGCTTTGTTCATCGTGTCTCAAAACAATTGGCGTTGTGTAGGGTTTGGAGGAGCATAGATTCCTGTAATTCTAAAAATTCGTACCTGATTTTTGTGTTTTCATGTGTGTGAGATGTCCTCCTCATTTGAAAAGTACATTGGCAGAGGAGGGACTTAGTTCTACAAATCAAGATTCCCACGGTGAGCTGTGTTAGAGCGTTGTTGTGCTGGATAGCATAAAGGGATTGTACAGGGGAAAAATCAAGCAGATCCGTGTTTTGGAGACGTGTGCTGGTTAAGATGAGGACATCGGCTTTGTCTTGTTCAAGGAATAATTTCATATGCGTGTGCTTTGTGAGGTTATTCAAACCATTGCAGTTCAAGTGGAGAAGTTTGAGAGAGTGGAAAGGGGGCGGTTGGACTGGGGTGCATATTGTGCTGTGTGGGGGTTGAGTTTGGGGGTTATCAAGAGAAACTGAAGTGTGGAAGTTGTTAGCGAATTGAGAGGGACACTTTGAAGTTGTGCGGAAGGGGAGGGAGGGGAGGCATTGAGGGTATGCGAGGGTGGGACGTGCGTGACGTCTCGCCCAAGGTGGTTCATGAAATAGGAGCCGGACTGTGAGGTCCAATGTTGTTGTACCTCTGCCTGCACATGCAGGAACATTATGTTAGAACATTGGGGATGGGCCAACGGAGCATGAGAGCATGGGGGTGGTGGGAGAACTTACACGTTAAAAGTGATAAAAGTGATGCCGCCGCCGCGGGCAGGAAGACTGTGTGGACCTGGTTTGCTCTTCTTTTTGGAGGGGAGAGCGGTTGCAATTGTAGTGCTAGTGGATGGGTCGTCAACGATGTATGCATGGTGGTTTGGGGGTGAGATGAGAGACATCGTGGCTGTTCCGTTGAATGGGGTAGAGGTGACCGCCAGGATTTCCATGAGGTTCATCACACCGTTCACAAGAGGGTCTGTTGGGGGTCCCTCTGTTGGTGTTGGCGGCGGGGCATACTGTCCAGGTTTTAGCTTTCCATTCAAGAGCTTCCTCAGCTCTTCGTATTCTGCTGACCGGGGGAGGACAAGACTTCCGACAGAGTGGGTCTTGAGGGCGTGCGCAAGTTCTAAAGGTGAGTTTTGGAGTTGTAAATGTGGTCTACGAGTTCCACGAGGGTCTTGCCATGCGCGAAGTTGCGCATCACACGTCTTGACACGGGAAATGTATTTTCGCATGCATTCCCCATGCGACCGTGGCTGATCGCCAAGATGGCTCCCTGCGACCCCCCCAAGCTTGGACCTCAGCTCTGACCCTGCCCACCCAACGTGATCTCACCCACCCATGGTCATGACCTGCGCCGACAGGCAACAGGAGACCAAAACTAACGGGCAGGAGCTGAAGCCAAGAAGGCCTTGCTCACAGGTCCATGTACGCACAGGGCAGGTCGCCCCACCAGAAACTGCGGTACTAGCGGCTAGTGTTTCTAGCCACTGCTCCACCCCCCTCCTTCTCATCCTTCTTATCTTTCTCCCCTCGAACCACCAAACCCACAAACCGGACCGTGAACCTTGCCACACAAAGCACCGCCAACTGGACAACCAACCCTGGCCTTCGCAAACAGACCCCATCTTTGCCGCTCTCAGTGTGCTCATTGGTACATGCCTCCCGGTTTTGAGTGTGCTCCCCAACTTCTGAAAAACTTGGCACACAGACACACAAAACACCCACATCAGTCACACAACATTACAAACACAGGGTGTTCATCCCCTTAACCCGTTCACCTGCAAAACACGGTGCAGACAAAAATTCAGCAGGCTTTCTAGACTGAAACAATGCTTTGCCCCGCTACCCCTCCCCAATGTAACTCCGCCAACGGCGCCAACGGCAAATCCATCATCTCTGCGATCCAGCACGTCAAGACCCCCACCCACCGCAACGCTATCCGTGCGGCGGGGGAAACTGGCCTGACCCCTCCGCTCTTTCTGGATCGCGCAACTACCCCTTTCCCCACCCTCCTACGCTTTCTCAACAAGCGCAATCCCAACTAAGATATCATAGTCTCTACTGTCTAAACCAGTCCGGCAAGGGACTACTTATGTGTGTATGCATGAGTTACCCTAGTTTGTTAATGGAACAATACCTCCGAGTGACCTTTCATCCCTTTGAACTTGCATATCCTTGGCTTTGGGTGTCACTAAGACGATATCTCTCTTTGAAGGGAAGATGGCAAATACAACCCATGTCACGCAATATTGTGTTTGAGAAACGTTCCTACAGACGGGAGTTAAAACAACACCCAGTGGGTAACCACAAAACGTCAAAAGATGAATAGAATCTGGAGACTGATGCATTGCACCACCAAGGTTTCTTCACCTCTCACCATGCAACCGACAAACTATTGACAACTATCATCCCGAGGTCGGCCAAAATCTTAAACAAAGCAAATCCTCAACAAGTCTCGAAGGACTCTTTCTCCCCTCTCAGTTTCAACCCCTCAGTACCGCCCCGTAGTGTACATGACTTTGAGAAACACATAGAAGAACCGCAAACATCGCGCACCCCTTACCGCTCCCCACTTTCTCTCTCCACTCCTTTCCTGTCTGGCTCCAACGACAGCCCTCTCTTAATGACCAACCCCCTCCAGGTCGACCCTACACATGGTGAAACAACCTCTCCAGCAGCCGGCCCTCCCTTAGATCCCATGGGAAGGCCTTCCCATGCTGACTTCCAAACAGCTCACCCGGACCCGAGACAGCGTCATAATCCAGCTCCTCTCGATCAGCCCACCAACGGTCCACACGGCAACCCTATCCCGGCAGTTGTCCCACGAAGCGCCCGGGGCGCCTCCGACCCTTCCCATCTTCCCAACTCCCTAAAAATTGCAGTTTTGAATGTGAATAGTCTTGGTCCCACAAAGAAGTGGGACACTTTGCTTGCCTTTGCCCGTTTCCACAAACTGGATATCATTGCCCTCCAGGATACTCGACTCACAACCCCTATCCTTAAACGGTCTCTCTCACTCAAGCTAAAAGCACGGATTCTCCCATCACAATCAACTGGCGACATGACCAACATTGTGCTTTTCAACGAGGATATCCTAGTTAAGCAAGCACGCACTCATGAGTCACGAAGGCTTCTACATGCGTCACTAACATGGCAGAATTTCACCTTCGACATCATCACCACTTACTTCCCAGCCCAGGCAAAAGCACGTCTTCGCTTCATCGAACATGACTTCGGCCCCTTCTTGGACCATCGTTATGATCCTCACACTCTCCTTGCAAGAGACTTTAAATTTGTGGAGCAGCCCCTTGATCGTACCTCAAAGAGAACTGACCCTCGCGAATCAAGTCTTTTCCAGCTCTTCTCGAGCAGACATCTCCTTCAAGACACCTTTCGTAAACACAACCCAGATAAAAGCTCCTTTACCTTCACGTCTAAGCAGGGAGGAGGATCTAGAATCGACCGTTTCTACCATTCACCTGAAATGGATCCAATCATTTCCTCGAGCTCTCACCAAATCCTTTTTTCGGGACTCTCCGACCACCAACAATGTGAACTAATGCTCGTGAACCACCCCATCATGCCACATCGCGGACTGGGCTATTGGAAGCTAAACGTCACCCTCCTCAAGAAGCCAAAGGCCCAACAATTTACATCTCACATAACCTCATCCTCCAACTGGGATGAACTCAAGACCAAAGCAAAAGACTTCTTTATACCATACTCCATTATCAAAAACCGACGACGATCACACACCCTTAAGTCCCTTCTTCAAAAATTACAGGTCGCCACATACAAAGCACAACGTCAACCAAGTTACCACAATCACCAAGTGCTCACAGCTCTCCAAGCCCACATCAAGAAATACCTCCTACATGAACAAGAATTTCTTACTCTTAAGGCTCGCATTCGAGTCAAATGGACTCGGAGATTCCCTCACGTTTCCTGTCCAATAGAATCCGCAAAAGACTGAGACAGACTTCAATCCCCTCCCTTCTCCACCAGGGAGTCCTACAGACAGACCAGGAAGTGATACGACAAACCGTCCACACTTTTTACTCGCATCTCTACCAAGAGAAACCCACCATTCCTGCATCCCACCACTTCTTTAGGGTTCCACACAGGATAGCTCCCCCGCACCTCGCCAAGACACTTATTCTACCTTTTACAGCTCAAGAGGTTGAGAAAGTCCTAACGACGCTCCCACGGGGTAAATTTCCTGGCCCCGATGGCATCCCTGCTGAATTCTATGCTACCTATTCAAACCATCTCCTTCCTCATCTAATGGCCTTGACAAATAAGGTCTTCTCCTTCGATGATCACCCTGTTTCAGACGCACAACTCACTGCCTCCATTACAACCCTCATCTTAAAAAAGGGCGATAACCAAGACATCTCCAACTACCGACCGATTTCTCTCTTAAACACGGATTACAAAATCCTTGCAAAACTCCTCGCCAACAGGTTAGCATCCATCCTGCCATGTATCATACACCAGGACCAAACGGGATTCATTCGCGGAAGGAGCATTAAAACCACCATTTCCGAAATCCTAGACTTTCAACACTGGGCCACACAGAACCGCCTAGAGGCAGGCCTACTATTTGTAGACTTTGCCAAAGCCTACGACTCTCTCAACAGATTCTTCTTGTTTCACGCTCTCCGTCACATGGGGATCCCTCCACTTTTTGTTTCCTGGGTTGAAGCACTCCACGACCTCTCCTCAACGCGCATATTGGTCAACGGCTTTCAAACAAGTGAAATTGCCATAAACTCTGGTGTTTACCAAGGATGTCCTCTAGCTTCATACCTCTTCATTTGTGGTATGGAATATGTTGCCAACACAATCCGTCACAAACTCCCAGGGGTCCGTATGTCAGAAATTCTGGTCAAAACGTTCGCTGGTTATGCTGATGACACAACCATCTTCCTTAACCATACTAAGGAAGCCGCCTTAGCTATGTCACTGCTTGAACAAAGTGCTGTCATTACTGGAATCCATGTCAACCAACAAAAGTCCCGTCTCACAACTTTCTCCTCGGCCACCTCAAGCATCACCCCACCCGCCATCCCCCTTCTTGGACTCAATGAAACAGAACGAGTGCTCGGTATTCAATTCTCCCAGGCATATGATCCCGGGCACACATGGGACCCCCTCATAAAGGCCGTTCAAAGAAGTATACAAAAGTGGAATAACATCTACCCGACACTTAAAACTAAGGTATCCTTGGTAAACTCATATCTTCAACCATAGTATCTATACCAGGCAGATGTGGTTCCCCCTCCCTCCAACATCAAGAGAATACTCCTCCATATCTTTTCTTCCTTCCTCTCCTCACACCATTCTCACAAGCGAAATGCCTCCACTTCCCTCAAACTCATACCTCTCGCAGTCGCCACTGCCGTCCCGAGAGATGGAGGACTAGGTATGGTTCACCCCTTCCACAAAATTGATGCGCTTCATGCTAAGTGGGTCCACTCTCTCCTATCGCCACCCCTCTGTCCGTAGAGGATCGTCTCCCTTTCCTCCCAATCCTTCCCTTATCAAGGACATTTTTTCACTCTCTCACACATTCCGAAATCTTTGCCCTTACACATATCTGAGCGATGGCAAGCATACACCCACGCCTTCTTTGCGATCAAACCGACAATCCTCCCTCAAACTCAGTGCCACGACGACCTCTTAGCAGAACCACTAGCCTTAAACAGATGGATCCGTTGCCCGTCGAACGCACCCTATGGCATCCGCGCATGTGAAGCTTTCCTCCTCCACAAACAACTCCGGCTCAACAACATATGCAGGATTATACCCGGATACTCATATCGTAAATGCACCAATGCAGAACTAGCGGCCAGTGGTTTCACCCCTTCGGAAGTCAGACTTCTCAACAAAGTTTTCCAATCGTTACCACAGGTCTGGCGAACAACTCTAGCCTCTCCCCCATCAGCCTTCCATCTAACCTCCATATCCAACTATTTTATACAAAGAGGAACTTTCTCAATACTCCCACACGAGATCTACCTCCCCATTGAAGCACACCCTTCCTACTTTGTGTGCAAAGCGTTTTCCATTGACGATGAGACCTACCATCTAACCCCCCATAACCGGCTCCTGCGGGTTCACCTCCCCATCCATGCGGCTACTCCCGCCTTCGTCCGAGACAATAAACATGTTACCCATGCTGGACACACACTCTTCCCTGCTCATAGATTCTCTAGCCTTGATGATAAACCCCCCTTAACAAAGCAACTTTTGGCCTCCTTCTCTCCGCCACGGAGAATCGTAGCCCCCCTTTCAAAGTGGTCTCAACAAGCACCAAACGAGCTCAACTGGAAAACCATCCTTCCAGTTTTCCACCACCGAATTCTTCCTCCCAAAGCACGAGATGTCCTCCTCCGCATCCTCCTGCGTTCTATCCAGGTGCGACGACGTTATCATTTCCTCCCAAACTCAGGCAATTGCCCCCGATGCAACAGAGAAGAAACAATTGAACATTTCTTTTTTAACTGTCCTCGCATAACCCGCGGTACAGAACTGCTTCCCAGGATAAATCGCTCTTACTTCTCAGGCCGCAGCCTACACAAATTGGACCTCCTTTTCTACGCTCCACGTAACAAACAGACCCGCCTGTCTTGGGCCCTCATACTCGGGTCCTATATGCACCAAGTTTGGCTTCACCGCTGCGAATCCATCTCGCATCCCGGTGTCCCCTTCCATCCTTAGCTCCAAGCCCTGCTTCAAACAATACCCTCACAAGCGCTGATCTTCCTCGATTCTCAACCCCCGGAACGCTCCCAAGCTACAATAAGGGCTCTATCCAACCCAGGTCTTCTGAAATGGGACCCTGGAGTGAGAACCTTCTCATTAGCTAAAAATCTCTTGAAACATCTCCAATCATCCACAAACTTATGAGCCGGGCTTGCCTTTGGCATCTCAAACCCGCTCCTTCTTTTGTCGCTGAGAGCGTTGAGACACTCTCACTAGGGGTGGTTTTAGTGGGTGCGACTCCCACA